>CAVNYN010274857.1:0-14736 GCA_963692815.1 Nyctanthes arbor-tristis
CTCAAGAAGGACGCAATGGAAAGAAAACGGCCAAGTGGAGTTAAAAGTAGTGTAGCACTTATTTATGTTCCTCTTATTCATATTCTTTCTTTCCTTCATAATATTCGTTCTCATTAATCCCCATTGTTTGTAGTCAGGGGCAGAGCCAACACACGAAAGTGGGGTGCGCTGGATTAAAAAAAAAAAAATTTCCCTAGCCAAAACATATAAGTTTTTTTTTTTTTCTTTAAGAGGCACAAAATAAAAAAAAAAAAAAATTTGCCTTGCGCCGCGGACCAGGGGAGCACCCCTTGGCTCCGCCCCTATAATTGTAGCCAAAATTATTTGGTTACTGATTGATGTAAATTAGTTCTATATCTGATGTATCAAAAATTATGCAAATGAGCTTTCAAGTCCCGTAGCAGGACTAAGAACAAGACGGTTTATACACATATTATTAGGATGTCTTGACCTGCCCAAAGATTGTTATTTGTTATGTTGTCTTATTAAGATGAATGAATAAATAAATCAAAATATCGATTATCAGATTGTAAAATAGTTGACATTCAACTTGGTGAATGATCGATAAGCTATGCACTTAGTAACACTAGTTGGATTAGAAGACCGATATGTGCCATCTAGCTAGATGTTGGGCCTAACATCAGGGCCTCTTGTTGTTTTATTTATATTAATATTTTATTTTGTTTAAAATAATTTTGGCATTATCTCTTCTCATTCTTGATGAAGCTTAATTACCTGAAAAAGAAATACAATGCAATTCCAACTTCACATTCTCAATGCAACTCTAAGAACAATCCAAGAAGGGAATGCAATCAATCCTAACCTCACATTCCAACACAACTTTAAATGTATATCATTTAAAGGTTCAAGCCGTTCTAGTATGAGAGAGATCAACTTTGATGTGGAGACAACGGGTGTCTCCATTCAAATCAAAATTGTAAGAGATAGCTGAAAATCAATTTTTATATGCAAAATATGAATTGCATAGCTGATTACAAAAATATAGTGAGATCATCTAACTATCTAGCTATAATTATTATATATGAAAATTTTCTAGCACGAGCCGATGCTATATCTTATAATGCTATCTACTAGGCCTCTCTCTTAAATGGAGTAACTGAGAATAAGTAATTGTCTCCCATATTGGTGAGTTTCAATTATTAAGCATGTAAAACCTACATCCACGTCAGCAGATTGCACCATAAAAGTTGAATCCATTTGTACTAGGACGTGGTTGGTATTATAAAATGACATGTACAAGTGAATATGTGACCATAAATTACTATATTCTCAATGAAATTACATATACGTACATACAACATACTATGTAAGTTGTGTTGTTCTATCCCCCCCCCCCAGAAAAAAAAAAGTAAAAAAGAAAAAAAAAATGGAGCTTGCTGTGTTTCAAAAGTTGACTAAAATCTTTTATTTGCTATTTGATAAGATTTTAGATTATAAATGAAATAATATATCAAAAATATTTATCCGCTCTAATTGATGCATATGTATACTTTTACTATCTATAGAAGTGGCTATAGTGAAAAATATTTTTGGACAATAACGGCCATATTTCATATTTACCAATTTATACTTAGAATTATATTTGTCTCATTGACGTGCATTGTAATTAATATATAATATAGTTAAGTAATTATTTAATATATTTAGTGTAATGTCTCTATCTTTTCATCGTTAACCCTATTTCATACGAGGTAAAGGCATCATTCGTGAGTAGAACTGATTCTCAAGATCTCTAATAAGGGTTATGCTACATTTTCTTGTCGAATCACTTATTCGATTATTTATCATTAAATAATTATTCAATATATTGACAAAACACCCTTACATTTGGAAATACATAGGTAACAAAACACATACACCCCCCACTAAGTCATCAAATAAGTAACTCAATAATGAAGGTAGTATTATTATCCCTCTAATAATATAATCTAATACATAGGAAGAACTTATGAGCACGCACTAATATAGAAGATTCCGCCTGACATACGACTTAAGCCTCTTAGCTAGGGCACTAAAAATAAATAAATTTATCTAGTACCGTATGTAAGATTAATTATAAATTAATTACAATACATATCACATTATATCAAGTTTCATTCCAAATATTTCGAAATCTCATAATATGTGATTTAGCAACAAAACTCATATGAACCGTTTGAAAGAAATCATGCAGTTTGATGAGAATAAAAGCTTTTTCTACTTACAAAGCTACATATAACAATATTCTCATTTGACCGGTAGACAATTCAACTGCCTTGGTACTTTGTATGAGATGGTGAGATAATAGTTCTAATTTATTTTGTATGAAATGGTGGGATGATAATTCTAATTTACGTACAAAGTTTGACACAAAATTTTGCACACGAATACAAAGTTTGACATAAAATTTTGCACACAAGACATTTTGTTGAATCTTATTCACATCACTTTAGAATCAACAATTGTTGCATAGGCTACATGCATAGCATTGGTATCAATATTTGTATTCACTCTATACAAGTAAAATTACTCCCTTTCCGTCCCGTATATTTAGTTTTGTTTACTTTTTCAAAAAGATTAAGAAAATTTTATGGAAAATATTTTTTTCAAATGATTTTTCTAATATTCCCTTATATTTAATAAAAATAATAGTTATTACTAAATTTATTAAATAAAGTTATTTTTGTTAAAGGATAAATAATAACTCTTGAAATTAAAAACAAGTCTTATATGGGACATTAAAGAAAGAAAAATACACTTTAAAAAAAAAAAGGGAAAGAAAAAGACGAGAAGCCGGCTATCAACCATTCAAACTTCAAACTTCAAACAGAACTGTCTCTGTGACTTTGCGATTCTGTGACCAGTTTTTCTATAAAACTCAAAACATTTTCTTACAAACCCAAAAGGTGGTGACATGGCTTGTACAATCAAGCAAAAGTAAGCTATGTAGATGTCATAAATTCCTACCAAAATTAAAAAGGGGTCCACTTGAAAAGTCAAACCCGAAAGTCTAACCATTTTTTTCTGTGCTTGAAAACGTCAAACCACAACCCCACGCCAGACACGCACTCTCTCTCTCTCTCTCTCTCTCTCCCCGTGTGAACAAATTGCAGAAGCCGCCGGCGACTATGAAACCGCCAGAACTAAAAATTTTGACCCCATTTTTCTTGTTTGATTTCGTCAAAAACCACCCACCCTCAAAATCTCTCTGTCTTTCTCTTCGACCATTCAGTAAACATCCCCTCGGATTTCTAGAAGTCGGTGACTTGAGACTGATGCTCAAGAATGTTTTCTACACAGCTCAGATTTACAAAAATCTGATTTTCACAGCTTATTTTGCATACCAGTTTGGAAAAGTCTCAAGTCAAACTAAATATAAATATTTATCTGTTTATCTGTGTCAATTAATATAAATATTTTTTTACACTAGTTTTCTGCACTATAATATATATATTTATTGTTAATTAAAACTTAAAAAAATGAAAAAAGTTAGTCTATTAAAATTTTTTTGGTTCTATTAAAATAAAAATGTGATTAATGTGAATTTTTGTTTTAAAAACCCAATAATTAATAAATCATTTTATAGAAAATCATTGTTTTAAACCTTAATTAATTACTAAGTAACACTAAATAAAAATCTTCATCGATGATTAGAATTTTGTTTTTATATATATTTTTTTCATTGAATAAACCACATTACAATTAAAAAATTTATTTCATATTATATTTTTTTTTACTAATGGATTGTCAAAAACTATATATTTTAGTACATAGATTTATATTACGGTCATGTGCGACAATATACGCCAGAGCGTCATATGCTTCTCTCCAAATAATATTTTTCTATGAACTGAAACGAGAGTGCCCTTCAAAACCTTCTTGATTTCAAATCCATGTGGTGTCCATCTATACACGCTACTTTGGGAGGAAAAATTTTAGTGAAACAATTATAAAGTTTTTCGTTGTTTGAGAAATTAACAACATAAAGGTCTGTTACGAATAGCAGCAGTCAATTGAGAAATTAACAACCTGAATGTGGGTTGCTTACTGTGGAGTGTCATGCTCATCCACATCCTAAAATCCACCTGGATAAAGATTGGCTTTCGCCATTGTATGAGATTGTGGATATATATTCTGCCATTCTAGTACTGAATGTGGGAAAGACCTTGTTAATTGAAGGACTTTTGTGAAATCTTGTTTTAATTTTAAATCGCTGTTGCCTAATGCAAGAGTGATTATAGACACTTAAGTGCCCCAAATATGTAGGGTTTACAGATATTGCTGTTACCTTGTAATATAATACAAAAGAAACTCTAATAAATTTGGAATGTAATCTCATGCTTATGTACAATGCCCTTGGTTGCCAATCTTTATTTTGATTTATCGTTCATTGAAGCCCTGAATAATTGCTTAATTGTACTGATAAGATATATATACAGGGATGGATTCATTGAAACAATAAAATGTAGTGTCTTGAACATGGGAACTTGATTTGGTTAATTAAACCATCGGGTCATATATTGCGTACCATTAGTATCTAAAGCGATTGAATTTTTAATTAACATAACATGCACCTCTATGGACAATGTATTTGCTAGTGAACTTCTTTGCTTGTAGTTGGGCTTTCTTATTCATTTCCCCAGACGTGGTCTCTCATTTATTTACATGCAATTGTCTAGTTTACTGAGTTCTATCAGTTGGCTCTTTAGAGCTTTATTTTTTATCTCTAGAAAAGTCCATAGCACTAATAGCTTCTTGGCCAAAACATCTTGTTCTTTCGAGTGTTTTCAGCGTAAAAAGTTGAAAGCACCAAAAACAAGAAAAACACATTACACTCAAAACACAAAATAACAGAAAAAAGGGAATTAAAAATTGAGAATATGCGCTAAACTTAAAATTTAGCATGTAAATGTAAAGAAAGAAAAAAAATAGTAATTTGAGTGGGACGATAATTCAGCGAGTGATAAAATCATGTGGAAGGGCTGGAGGCTCAAGTATTGGACGTTGACAGATTCTACTGATTTCCAAACCTATCAATGAAGAACGTCATCACCGACTTCGAAATTCCGGAAGAATCAAGAAAAAATATATATATATATATATATAAGCGATAAAATTTCCTCATTTCATTTTCCTGCCCATCTCACTTGCTAAATATGGTGAATGGATCGTGGCCCTTCATTTCATCTTCGTATCTTGGCTGTTTATCGTTATAATTGATTTATTTTATAATTGATTAATTGTTAATCTAATCTTCCGATATAGATCCTCTTAGATACCTAATTTCTTATAATAATAATATGATTATCTTATCTACTCCAATATTTGAAAAACCAAAATATCATAATTGATTTGTTCTTGATTTTTATCTTTTTATACACATCGTCCAACTTTGGTAGATTTGCGTAGTATCTATATTAATTTGGCTTTATCCCACTTTTCATTCTGTCTTTAATTATCTAAATTAATGCATAATTAATTTTTTTATATCTAATATCACACATAACTTTTTTTTATTCAGTTTTCTAATCCGTTCCATGATTAATTCACCCAATTTAAATGTTTACTATAATATTAATAGTATAATCATTTTGTATGCAGCATTTTAATTCAACATTATTTTATTATAATCTAGATTATTATACTACGCGTTAACAAAGATAATGAACAATATAACTACAATTGTACTATATTTATGCATTTAAGTTAGATATAGATAACTTAGTATATTAAGAGATAATCATAAATCATGGATAAAAGATCTTGAGTTTTATATATACATATCTCTTGATAAAAGGTAAATTTCAATTGCCATAGATAAATAAACTAAATCAATCAATTAACCTTATTTGAATAGGTTTCCTATTTTCATCCAAATCTTTGATGATAATTGTACAGATAATTAAAAAATCTATATATAAACTAATAACCTAGTTCATTTGTTTAGCACACGAATTAATTCATTTTTCACCCTCATTTCTTGACATATCAATCTGTGCAACGCTATCTGATCAATTGGAATTTTTCAAATAATTGAGCAAACCATTAATCATGGTTTTCCAATTTCAAATCGCTATGTTAATCAATTAACCATGGATAGCCATTTTACCATTTGCAGCCAAACTTTCCATTTCATCCCTTATATTATATTTTTATCCACTTCACCATCATATGTCTAACCATAAGCAGCCGAAATTGATTCTAAGTTCTCAAGCCAAAGCAATTCAATCAAATTCTTAATTGTATCTTCACCAGCCTTAGCAGTTCACCAGCCACGTGAATTCATTGAAGTTGATGTTTGGCCTTGCTCTTCGGATGAATTTTTCAAGTTGTCTCGAAACTCTCACGTTAAATTAAACACTCAACCGATCAATGATTTTTATGTTTTTAATGAATTATCAATAGTATAATCAATTTGTATGCAATGTTTTAATTCGTCAATTTTCTTGAATTATAATTGACCTTTCGGTTTTTGTATTTCAGAATTGATTCTGTGGTTTACTAATTTTTAGCTAAACATTTAGTCAGCATATCCCTTTGGGTTTTATTTAGCTATTCCCCTACTATTTGTTTGACGCTCGAACAAATATGTAGTATAACTTGGTAAGTTCACAATTCAATCTAATTGCTTAATTACATTTTATATTTGAATGTTAGCATTGAGAATCCGGTAATTGTGCATTTTATTGTGTGTGTAGATATTTAAGCTTCCGAAAAACGCAGCTTTCCTTCTAAGTGTGCGTAAAAGGTGGTATGTGCTTTTTCAAAATGGAGAGCTTGGCATTATTGAGTTGGTAATGATGAATGAGCATATACTTTAATACTTTGTTCTTTAAATCTTTGTTTAGTTAGTTCATTGTATTTGCCATGTAGTATACTATGAATTGGTCCATACATGCTTGAAATCAATTCATGTGATTTATAGAATAATGTACTGTAAAGCTAAAATTTGATTTTCTTCTTTTATTTTTACTGATATATGTGGATCTTTCTATTTCAAATATCATCAGGGTATTTAATCATCCAGAGTGGTCCTCTTTAGATTTGTCATGTGTAATTCATTGTGAACAACCCGTTTGAGATCCTACACTCTGTATAGATTTGTATACAAAATATGTTTACACATAACCCGATTTGTATTCACAGATTTGTATAGTTTATGTGAGATTCATTATTTGTATATATCCACCCATATTATACACAATTGAATGTGAATGTTCAGCATATTTAGTTTGATTTTGTTTCAGCGTTATTTGATATATCGATCATACCTCCTTATAAGCAAATAATCTATGCTAAATTAATTTTAAATGAACGATTTCCTCTAATATTAAACCAATTTATTTATATTCTTTAAATATTATAGAATATATGATACAGATTATTACTTGGTAAATAGAAGTTCTTAATTTAAATTTTATTTATTATACTTTTGCCTAACATTACTTATCTTAGAAAATTGTAACTTAAAATCATCTATTCTTAATTGAAACTATATATACTAACCAAATTGTCTGTACTTGACTTATCATACACATACATTATTATGATTTAACTTTTCTTATTTATATCAACGTTAAATTCCGTGATTAAAGGGAACTAATTTATTAAACTGCCATTCACTTATCTGTAACAAATTTAAACACCTTAAATAAAAGATATAATTAATTTCTTAAATTGCTATTCACTTATCTCTACCAAAATTTAAACACTCTAAATAAAAGATTTAATTGATTCTTAATTCTACCTTTCTATAAATAGCTTCTTACATAAAAGATATCTTATAGTTAAATTAATGATTCTTTTAAATCTTTCTCTAACTTGAATTAAGTATGGATAACTTGAATCAATGATTTTTATCATTATTTCTTTAGCTAAAATCAAATATGGATTAATCTTTAACCTAAAATCAAATATGCACAAAATTGTACATTTCTAATAATGTTAATTAACTTTTCTTAATCTATGTAAAAAAAATAAAAGGGGAATAATTTGATGGGACGGAGGGAGTAATAATCTTTGTTTCAACTTCTATCAACTATATTGTATTACGAGTGGCACCTATAATGTACATTTCTAATAATGTTAATTAACTTTTCTTAATCTATGTAAAAAATAAAAAAGGAATAATTTGATGGGACGGAGGGAGTAATAATCTTTATTTCAACTTCTATCAATTATATTGTATTACGGGTAACACTTATAATGTTTTCCTTTACACACACATAAATGATCAAATATTATGGTTTAAATCTTTTTTGTACAATGCAATTTAATTTTCTTGATTTGTTTATATTATCTGCTATTATCATCACGTGCAATGCACGGGTAAAATTACTAGTTGAGAAAATAAGAATGCGGCCAACTTGGAGAAAATTCTGGAGAAATTGAAAGCAACACCACCGCCAATTATGGATTCCTCTAGAGCATGGAATGGTGGTGGAAATTCTTATAAATATGGCTGGCTCATTGCATGAAGAACAAGTGAGTAGTGGTGAGTGGAAACAGGGACGGACCTAGGATTTTGAATAGGATTGAATTAAATTTAGAGAAAAAACAACTGCATGTTGGAAGGGGGCAGAGCCCCCTTCCTGGGGGTTTGGGCGTTGCGCCCCTGAAATTTTTTTTTATAGTATAAAGTTTAAAAAAAAATTGCACTAGAAATATTAGAATACATAAAAATTTTTTTAAAAAAAAAGTATGGCATAGTCTCCTTTGTAAATTAGTTTAAATCAAACCTGAAATATGATAATATTCTCCCAAATACCTAAATCACAAGCATATATAATAACTTTAACTATTATTTATCTATTAATGGCAAATTAAAACAAATAGATATTATAGCAAAAAAGATAAAAAAATCTGCATCCTCGTAGATACATGATAAAATAGATAACAAGCACAAATTGAAAGTATCTACCGTGACAGAGGGAGTAAAAATTGTCCAATAATTTTTTACTTATTTATTTTTTTGATGGGAAGTAATGCTCATTTATTTTAATAAACTTTGCATAATTAAAATTTATGTGTTTCAAAATTATATATTACTTAACAAGAAAAAAGTTTGTGTCTAAAACATATATACAAAAACTTATTACAAAAGATAAATAATAAATAAATAAATAAATAAGAGAAGAGAGAATAGGGTGAAGAAGTGTACAAAGCACAAAAGTCAAAGGAAGATAAATAGATGGGAGAGAAGAGAAAGGTTGTCAGTCCTTTTTCATCTCGTGCAACTACCCCCCTCCCCCCAACTTCGTCATCCTCCCTTTCTCTGGAAAATATCGCCCTTGTTGTAGAAAAGCTTCAACTAAAGAGAGAAAAAATGCCCAAAGGAGAAAGAAAAATAGAAAGAAAAGAGAGAAATGAAGAGAATGGAAGTGTAGGTGTCAGTGGAGAGAATGGAAATTATTTTTAGTGTTTAGTTAGTGGGTAGAATTAGAAGTAAGTAGAGAGTGAATAAAAATAAAATTAGTGTGAGAGGTAAGTGTCTCATTGTAAAAATATTTTGTGAGTATTAATAGAAGACATTTCTTTGGTGTGTCATAAACTCAACAACTGGTATCAGAGCAAGTTGATCCAGGGGTAACATTATTAGTGTCAGGTAGAGCGAAGGTCTGGCAGATTATCATAACAAGGTCGAATAAGGGCTTTGTATGTTTAAAAGTGTGTCAATCAAGGGGCTTAGAGTTTTTAGAGTGCAGCATTTGAGGGAAGATTATTTGAGCTTTAGGTTATCGTGCACGATACTGAGATTGTGAAGTTTAAGGAAGCTTACTTGGTTACGAGGAGGTAGTCTAAGTCACGATGGAGACCTACAGGTGGTACGTGAAATTAAGAAGCTCAATAATCATAATTATACTACAGAGAATACGTGACACCCTTCCACCCCTAGTATCTTTAACTTACTTGAAGTGAGACATGTGCCGATGATAAATTTCAACTAAAAGCTAAAATTTACCATTAAGGCTCATGAACCTACTAATTATTTTAGAAAAATTTTGACAGCATCTTCTCTATTTTGAAGACAAAACCAATATGTTTAAAACTCAACATGAACCCATAAAGACTTAGCAATATAATAATTACCATCATTGTAATTCACAATACTTCACTTGTAGATAAATATACTAAAATCTATTAATAACAATGTTATAACAAATTCTATGTGGTGGCTTGATTTATTAGAATAGCAGGCTCAGCTATTGCCCAAACTCCAGTTGCTACATGGTAAAATCATTTAGAAAATAAATGAGATAAGAAGCCCAGTTAGTGGCGTTTTTAAAAAAAAGAAAAAAACATACTTTGGAGAGTCAGAAATACATCTTTTACAAAAATCTCATATAATATGTACCAAAACATCTGGGTTTTCATAATAATGCTCAATATAAATCAAATATCATCCTCAAATAGAATTCATATCACATCAAAGCATTTATGGGATCAATACAATGCTAGAAATCATGAAAATTCATGTCACTCTAAGATCATCATAAGGTCTTCCCCAAAGAGTATCCATATTCTCGTCACATCACGTAATCTATCATATCAAGTCATACACGTGTAGACACCAGCTTGTGCCATAGGTACCATATGACCCCTTCACTCTAGGTGGTTTAACAACTAGTTTGAGCCATAGGCCCCTTCGCTTGGGTGGCAATCATTTTGTCAGCTTGAGCCATAAGCCCCTTCGCCATACTCATAAGCATAGGATACAACTTAGGGAACTTTAAAATCATGTATCACTTGAATTTCTAATAAATCACGTCTTGAAAATCTTTAAGATTACATTAACTTCATACACTTTTCAAATGAAAGAATAAGTTTCCAAAGAAATCTTTAAAGGCACTTTATCATAAGATTTCATAACACCACATAACATCAAAACATAATAAATCTCCTTTTAAGAAAATAGGAGAAGTTCCACTCATCGGCTAAGTAGCATCCTTTCATGTTTCATTTCCTTTGATCTTTATCATTTCCTACAATATTATACAAAAATTCTACTTAATATTTAATTCATTACCATTTCTCAATTCACACATATAACTCAATTCTTTTACTTATCCTTAGTCAATCCTATTTATCTTCTTTCTAATTTATTTATTAGCTAAAGATTTTCTAGTTTAAGTAATCATCTTTCTCATTATATCCTAAATTAGAAAGCTCAATAATTACTCTTTATTTATACATTAACTAAATTCTCCCGTCAAATATGAGTATCAATTATTGAAATGAGGCTTAGCTCAACTCTTCAACAAGGATCGTTATGTTTTTCGTGCTTGGGCAATGCTCATTCAAAACCATTTTAAAATCAAGGACAGTATTGTATGTTTATGAGATTCTCCGACATGGTAGAAAACTTATATAAGTTCATCATATATGATTGGGCTCAACAAAACAACTTTGTGAATGCCAAAATATTTCTCCACCTCCCAAAAATCTGTTCTCAGGTGAACAATGTCCATATTCACAAAACACGTCATAAAAACTCTTATGGGTCTCCAAACGATGTCATTCGAATTCTGGATGATAAACAATGAATAGAGATCATTGTCCAACTTATATCTTGCTAAAATTCAATATACATTATTAAATATGATCTTCCAAAGTTGAAGGGCAGAACAATATACATAATAATTCCATGCCTAAATATTTCTTCTTGCAAGTTGTAGTGGTATAACTTTTAAAGTCTCAAATACCCTTTAACAATAACAATACTAATTCTTAGCCTTAAACAAAATTTACATATTTCCATTAAACATTGGATTGCTTTTCTCTTCCTTGCATTTATTCTAGGCTTGGTATATTTTTTACAAATAATCATAGCATCCCATGCTAATAATCTTCAATTATCGCTAAAACATCGCAATAGCTCTTATCATTTTAAGCAAAATTACAACCTAATATTGCATATTCATAAAAATTTCCACAAACTTTAAACAAAATTTTCATCTTAACTTACATAAATTTTAAAGCTTGAAGATAAGTGACACGTGTGTTTAATTCTTGTACTCTCCTTCTTTCCAAGATTCTTCAAACTTTTATTTCCCTTTTCTTCCCCCCGCCCAAAATCGGCCCTGCTTCCTGGTTGTTTTTTGCATGCTTTTGCTTTCTTTTTTCCCCCTCTAATTAAAGACATGGCTTTCCTTCCTATACTTTGCCCAACAACTTCATTTAATTTAACAAAATACTATAGAATTTAATTTAAGGTTCCAAAGAATACCTCTTTGAAAATTTTCAGCTTTAGTTGTTCCCTCTTAAACCATAATTTCATATACTAACTCTACATAATTCTATGCTAAAAATTGTATGATTCTATTTTCATGTCTAAGAATAATTTCACAAGAAAATATCATAGACCTTAAATGAAAATTTTGTCTTAACATATATAAGTTAAAGCTTGAAAATAAATAACACTTACTTTACTTGGTTAACTCGTTGTGTTCTTCTTCTTCTTCTTCTTCTTCTTGTCCCAAACTTCTTCCAACTTTACCGCCTCTCCCCCTTTTTTTCTTTTTAATGGCTCAATCCCTTATCTCCCGATCTCTCTCACTCTCTCTCGGTCTCCCTCTCTTCCTCGGTTCTCTCTCTTCCATCCACAAGACCATTAGATATTTTTCCCTTATTTTATCATATTTGCTTAGCTAATCACAAACTTTTAATTTTGCTTCATTTATGTCCTTAACTTCATGCCTTTATTTATTTAAACTACCAACTCATAATATGATTTTATATAAATTTCAAACTTATTTAATTGCTCAAATAGTAACCCCAAAACTTAAATTAATACATCTTAGTTCAAATCTAACATTGGCTTAATTATTACACCATTGACTTTGACGCGTAAAGATTAAATTTTAAAAATAGCAAAGGGGTCGTCACAAAACATGCATGGAGTCATATCTCCAAGGCTATGACTTGTGGAAGGCAGTTGGCGGCGATGTGGTGACACCGCTAGAGGATGCCGGAGCTCTAAAGAAATGGAAAGTAAAAGCAGGAAAAGCATTGTATGTGCTAAAGATAGCAATCAACGAAGAATTCCTAGAACACATTAGAGATGTGGATACACCAAAGAAGGCATGAGATACATGGGCAACATTTTTCTCCAAGAAAAAAGAATTCAAGTTGTAGCTTCTTGAGAGCGAGCTACTATCAGTTAAGCATGGTGAGATTACAGTTCGAGAATATTTTAATAAGGTAAAGCCTTTTCGTGAAATTTCTAAACTAGATTCAGATAGTAAAGTCTCAGAATCTAAAATGAGAAGAATAATAACACATGGATTGAGACCCGAGTTTAGAGGCATTATTGCTAATACAAGGTTGCCTGAGGCAACCATCATTGGTGAATCTTGAAAATTTGTTAGCTGATCAAAAGGCATTGACCAAGCAAATAGTAGGGGTCTCAATAGAAGAAGAAGAAGAAGAAGAAGAAGAAGAAGAAGAAGAAGAAGAAGAAAAGGTACTATTTAGATACAATGAGAAAAGAACAGAAAGGAAAGGTTTTGAGACAAGGAGAGTTCAACAAGATCGCAGTAGGAGAGGAAAATATGGCGGATATAAGCATAATAATAGCCCATGTTATGTAAGTGGCAAACGAGGCAATTATGCTCGAGAATGTTGGTACAAGAAAACATCAATAGCGGGTAATATAGCAGCTCATGAACAACAAGAATACGAAAGTAAAGAAGAATGGGATTTCGAGGCATGCCCCACAAATATTGAGAAAGCTCGTGAGAGGCAATTAAGGTCACGTGAGGAGAAGAAATCTAAAGTTGTGTTTCTACCTTTACAAATGTTTGATGAAGATGATTCACCTCAAGACGAGGAATACGAGGAAGTGTCTAGTCAAGAATCATCTGAGTTGATTGGGTTGAAGGCCAAGGACACGGGTAGGTGTCTGGTGAAAAATCAGAAGAGAAAAGACATGATGAAGTGTCTAGTGAAAATCGTTTCAAGATGGTTTGTTTGATGACTCACAACACGATGAGGTGTTTGACAAAGAGTCATCTTGGGAAACATTGGATAAGGTAGAATCACACTCAGGGATTATAGAAGGGGATCTACTTGAGGAAATTAATCAAGAGAAATCTTCGAGGATAACAAAGATAGGGGAGCCAATGGACTCCGAAGAAATTGAAAAAGAATGGCAAGAGAAAGAAGAAGATCAAGTTCGTGAAATGGGACATAGCACCACCAAAAATGATGGTAAGGAACGTATAAATTTATTGGAAATATCAAATAAAGATTTAAAAGAACATTTCAGGTGTTCTAAGGCAGTCGGGTATGAGGAATGGAAAAAACCATAGAAAAAAGGGGCTCACTGCATGGACACAAAAAGAGACTACTGGAAATGGAGTTATCAAGAATCATAGATACTCGAAGACTTCTCTCGAGAATTAGAAGAAAAGGCTCAAATGGAAAGTCGATGTTGAAGGGGAGAATTGAAGAAGGTCATCATCAACTTCAAAATTCTGGAAGAATCAAGAATTGAGAAAATAAGAATGCATCAGATATTTGGAGAAAATTCTGGAAAAACTGAAAGCAAGACGACCGCTAATTATGGATTCCTCTAGAGCATGGAATATCGGTGGAAATTGCCTATAAATATGGCTGCCTCATTGGATGAAGAATGAGTGAGTTAGTGGTGAGTAGAAAGAAAAGAGAGAAATGAAGAGAATGGAGGCGTAGGAGTCAGTGGAGAGATTGGAGTAAAAATTACTGACTCCTACGCCT
>CAVNYN010274858.1:7469-21170 GCA_963692815.1 Nyctanthes arbor-tristis
CACTCCGTCGCATTTTTCCATTTCAATTCGATCTGAAAATCACACGAACCCACAATTCAATACGAATGGAACCGAAAATGTTCATAAAATTACTTGCATGAAATAAGGCTTTTGTGATCGAATTATGCTATCTATTTATGAAAATTATGGACATGTGATGTGAGATGAATGAATCTTGAAAAAGATTTCTCTGATGCTGACTAACTAACCAAAATCACTGATTGGGAATCGTTTAAAGAATCCACAAGGGATTTCTCTTCCATCCTGGCGATGATCAAAATAAGAAAATCTTTTCTCCACACTGAAATTCCCACCAAAAATGTCGGCATCCCTCTGCATATACTTGAGAGCCAAGGATCCTAACTCCGTCGAATTCCTGCATATTTCCTGGATTTCCTTCAAAACCTCCCAATAATCTAACAAAACACGAAAACCCATCATTAAGAAACCATAATTTAATCAAAATCCAATAGCATTACGACGAATCATTGATCCATTTTCTCCATATTTACCTGAAAAGAAAACAGGGGATTTGCAGGAGGAACGCAGGGTAGGAATTCCATGTTTGTGTTCTCCATAAGACGAAGGATAGAAAAACAAGGGGGTCTGGACGGGATCATTAGGAGATGATCTGAAAATGCATTTGGTTGAAGCAAAAGAGAAATATAGAGCGAAGAAGAGGGAGGAAAAGAGGTAGAGAAAAGAGAAACAGAAGAGCTTTGAGTGGCAGAGGAGTGGAGTGGATATTACCTTTCCCATTTACCCCGTCACTTTCTAACCATCGGGATATGCCTATGAGCCATTTTTATTTTTCAAATAAATTTATTATTCCATGCTTCGTAAATCGTTTTAAAGATTTCAACGCCTTTGCACTTCGTCGGACTTATGTCTCGTAACTTTTTCTTACTCTCATTTTTATTCTGAACTGTCTATTACTTAACATGTATTGTTCTTTCCTCTAAAGAAAAAACAAGGTATATTATTTTTTAAAGAAGATACCGTCCGAAGAAAGCTAATTGGATAACAAAAAGAAAAAGAACACACCCCATATAACTTTAGGTTAGTAAAAAACAAAAACTACAAAAATATGATGCCATATTTGTCCCGTGTCTCAGAGAATGCTAACAAAAAATCTTAGATAGAACTATCAAAAGTGAACAAATATACCAATTAATAGAAAATTGGTAATGAGATGATAACTATAATGTACAAGTGATTGAAGAAAAAAATGTATTATTAAAGATCAAACGCAATAAAAGAATTGTGATAGAAATACTGATGAAAATCCTAATAAAACCTTCTACGAAAAAGATGTGAAATCCACTTTTTTTTTTTGGAAGGGTTAAATTTTGATTTTGATAAAGAGAGAAAGAAGTGGAATTCACCTCAAGTTAGTAAAATAAGTAATTTTTTATTTATTGTTATTGGAAAAATGGAAGTGATCTGTTAGGGAGAGAGTAATAGAAAGCTATAAAAGACACAAATACAATAACACTTTTGCGGCATTTAATTTCCAAAGACTATATTCCCATATTCGGATGGTCCCCAATTTTAATGGGTGTCCCAACTTGAAATTTGATGGATTTTAAAATTTTATACAATTTTAGGTGTCCATGATGTAGAATTTCATTAGAATCTAATCAATTCCGTGAAATTCTATTAAAATCTATATAATTTATGAAAATTTGTATATCTTAAAAAATCCCTTGAATTCCATGTTGGGGATACCCCTAAAAATCATTATTATTTTTCATTAAGTGAATTTATTTCAAATTTCCACCGATGAGGGTTTGAAGAGGCTTTTGGGATGTTTGATCTCTCATTTCAAATATCACTAAACATATGAGTTTTGTGTAGGTCTATCCAACTTTATGTTGGTTGCTTTATTTGAATATTTAATGATTGTTGTACGGATATGATTCTAGTGATTATATATTAACTGTGTTGTACTTGTATTTTAAAAAAATTGTTTGTGAAAAAAAAAAGAATTTATTTCAATTTTCGATTTTATATTATTTTTAGATGTAAACTCTTATAATGATTTGAGACAGAACTTCAACACTTGACACTGTATTCGTGATGTATGAAATAGTGCACATGTTACACAGTGAGGCAGGTTAATTGGTTACTTATTATTATTGTTATTATTATTATTTTATTTTTTTGTTGGTTTTCACTTGATTTTAATTTTAATCGTCTGTACGCAAAATTTATTTACACCACATTATTATATGTACACCACGAATGAAGTGTATTCTTGTTAAATGGACCATGATAATTTTACCATTGGAACCACCATGCGGATGGCATATTATGCTGCCATCTACTAAGACCACTTTCTAAATGAATAAAAAAAAGGAAAAACTGGCGCTTATTAGCGTGTGCTGGTTGTCAAGTTCGTAGAGTCCACCTCCACGTCAACAGATGACGCTGTAAAAGGCCATTTAAATAGTGTAATAAGAGAACTATAAAAAATATTTATTTGGGCATATAATCTATCAATTTCCCCCAAGTATATGACTACCCACCCCCAACCCATCGCTTCCTACCTATAGGATTATCGCCATTCATTATATTCTTCAGTAATCCATGCTAATTGTTGAGGTTGAAACTTGAGACTTAAGCATTTCAGTTGCACCTTCTATTCCCAAAAACGATCTCCTGTCAGATGTATGGCGAGATTATCCCACCTCCACCCCCACATACAATTCAATCTTCACATATCCACTAAATATAGGCACTGCACACCACATTTTTTCTCTACTCAAAATATTGCAAGAAATTCAGGATTTGAATTATCTTCTAAAGTTTTCATATTTACAATTTAAAATAAAATTTGACGGGAAAAACGACAAAAAAAAAAAAGAAAGAAAAAATTATACTAGCTTGTTTGATACTCTTCATTTGTCAAAATGTGGAGAATGTATAATGAGGAGAGATGTAGAATGTGTATTGAGAATGTAAAAATGTTTAAAATATATGGTTATAATTAAATAGTTATCCAATCAAATATCAAATCAGTAGTAGGTAAAATTATAAATTGATAAAATAAAGAGCATCAAACAAGCGAAAAATTTAAAAGTATGGTTATTTGTTAAGTTTTACCAGATTTGTATAAGTAAATTAAGAAAATTTGTAATTATCGTGGACAAACAATTTTTGTAAATGTAACTATATTAGTTCTTTTATGGTATCCATTGAGTCCAATGTATTATGTGGTAATCTCGAAATACGTTAAAATAGTCTTTTCCATTGAAAAGATCGAATGTATGAGTTGTAGAAGGTAGGTGCTAGTGCTTAAATGTTAAGTGTTTCACAGCAAAATCAATATTCTAAAAAGTATAAGATTGTTGTAAATAACTATTATATTTAGTGAATGACTATTGTACCCCAAAAACCATAAACTTGTATCTTTAAAGACGTGTGCTCTTCCGATCTCTCATATTGATACATATAATTTTCTCTCTATTTTTCTATTATTTTCTTCTAATTTATAACACGTTATCAGCACAAAAGCTTGAATTTTTAAATTCAATAAGAAGTTTTTTTTTCTATCACCGAACACCGGCATATCTATTTTTTTTATAGCACTACCGTGATATTTACATAATAATATGCAAAGTATCTATTCTTGATTTTGTCATTAGATGTGCAATCGGTAGTACTTTTGTATCTTTGCCATAACTATTCATTCAAAACCCTTTCTATTTGTTTCCTATTGCACCAAATTGTTGGAATTTCGTTTTAGTTCAAATCCTTCGCAACCGTGAATGTTTATGATTATTTGAAGAGTTTGAATTGGCTTCATACACTAATTTCTATATGTTTGTCTTGCATGAACATGCTATGAAGTTCCAGCAATTTGTTTGGAGTACAAATAATTTTCTATCATGATAGAAACTTGAATGGATCAGTTCATTACGAGCAAGAATCACTATTATGTCTTATATTCTTAAAGGATATAATTGGCTTCAGAAGAGCCCTGACATATATATATATATATACACACACACACACACACATTATTAATCATGGTCTCTTAAAAAAATACAATCTTTCAAAGTGTATCAATAATCTTGAAGATTATTGTGATTTAAATATTATCTTTTGTGATCGATGAAGAATCACAATTTATGCTCCATATTCTAGAAGAATGTGATTGGCTCCTGAAGAGTCTTGGCATTTATTATTCTTGTAGTTCCTGAAAAATCACCAATTATATCTCATATCCTAGAAGAATATAATTGGCTTTAGAAAAGCCATATAAGATTTGTTGTAATTCCTGAAGAAATGCAATTCTGCAATTTTTAATAGTCTTGAAGATTATTAAGATTAGTATATTATGATTCTTGAAGAACACAACATGGTCTTGTCATATTCTAATTGAATATGATGTATTCCTAAAGAGCACGATATATGAGATTTATATCTGTATTTTCTTGAAAAAAAATTCAGTAAACAAATGTTAATGAAGAATATTTCATATTACTTATTACGAAGCAATTATTTCTTTTTCTTATTCGTTATATGTATTATTTATTTGTTATTGTGTTATTTACTTTTAGTTAATTACTTTAGTTAGATTAAATAAAGATCGGAAGAGCGCCTGAAGTAGCACAACTAACTATAATATTCTGAAGAATGTTACATGCATATGAAGAGCAGTCTACATTGGATTTAATTTATTTGGTAATTCAATATTCTTGAAGAATATTGATCTATTGGTCTTGAAGTAGTATTAGCCCAAATTAATTTCAAAATTATAATTGACTATACTCCTGAAGTAGCATATGTCCTGAAGGAGAGTATAAATATTCATGTCCTATTGATATTGAATTTATGACTTTACATATCATAAAGTTACACAAATAGCCACTATCACCAAATTTCAGTTAGTTGCACATGACATATCGGCAGAAATTATTTATCATAGGCCATTGATGTTATAGTGCATCTAATCTCAAGTGGTTGGGTAAAACAATAAAAGACGTGTGCTCTTCCGATCTGAATAGTGTAAAAGCACTTAGTTTCCTTCATGATAACTTGAAAGTTGAGTACTTTACCATCAAAGATCTACATGATATGAAAAACCATGAGTTACATCCTACTGGTTTCACTGCATTGCCTGAAGCAAATGCAACATCTCATCATGAACCTGTGGGTAAAGATGTGGAAAAACTCATGAACAAAACTTTAACAGTTAATGCATAAAAGCATCTAATAATAATAGTTCATCTAAAAGGAAGCATGAAAACACATTTAGCACGTACAATTCGTACGACAAAATAATTCATGGATCTCTAACTAGTAGTCAATCAAGGAAAAAGGAAAAGTGGAGAATAATTTCCTTAATTATGATGGTCAAGTAATAACTCACTTTGATGTTTCTGATTTTTTTGCTGATCTAAAAGGGAATATTGATAACCTAATTGGTGGTTAATCATAATAAATTGTTATAGTTGACAGTGCAACTACACACACCATTATTCAAGATAAATTACTTTCTAAATTAACATTAGTTGAAACTAATGTTAATACTATATATCAGGTACATCGAATGTCATCAAAAACTTCAGAAGAGCTTGTATTATTTTGACAAATAATACTAAATTGTATATTGATGATAAACTTTAGCAAATTCAAGAAAATTTTGCTGATTTTTAAATATATCCAATGGATACTAGATTGATATAATGCAAAAAGATAATAACATTTTTGCATAAATTCCTTTGTATCTGGCTGAAAGCAGATAAAAGAAAAATTCTGGGCACTACCATTTGAAATGTATTATACATTCATAAAAGCAATTGAGATAAATCATACTACGAACCTAAAGTTCGTTGATCAAAAGAGTTTTATACCTTGGCATGATAGATTTTGGCATACATAAGCAACTATGATGCAGTAGATAATTCACATGGGTACAATTTAAAGAACCAGAAGTTTCTTTTTGTAAATTATTTCCCATGTGCTGTTGTGAGCAAGACCAATTAGTCATCAAATCTTCAAATATGAAGGTTAATATTGAGTCTCCAATTTTTTTAGAAAGAATTCATGGAGATGTATGTGGACTGATATACTCACTATGTGGACCATTTATTAATTTATGGTAATGATTGATACTTTTACTAAATAGTCCCATATTCGCTTGCTTTCTACTAGAAATGCAGTGTTTGCTATACTACTTGTTCATTGAATAAAAATAAAAGCCTAATTTCTGGAATCAAGAAAGTTTGCTTTGATGATACTAATGAGTTTTAATCTCAGGCATTCGATGATTATTGCATGGCAATTGAAATTGAGGTTAAACATTTAGTTGCTCATGTCCACACTTAAAATGATAGCAGAACTATTTATTAAATATCTTCAATTATCGCTAGATCATTGTCTATGAAAACAAAACTCCCAACTTCTGTTTGGCATTATGACACATTACATGTTGTAATGATTGTTCTTGTAAAGCCAATCATTTATCATCAGTATTTTCTCTTGCAACATGTTTTTTATTGAGAATTTGATGTCTCTTGCTTAAAAAGTTTTGGTTGTGCTATTATGGTACATTACTTATTATATTGGACTAGAAGTTCAATACTATGAAAATTTTATTATTTGGCATGACTAGTTAGACCATCCCAATTTGTTGATGGTAAGAACTATTGATGATCATGTGAATGATAAAATGTTCTTGCATTTAAAAGAATTCTTTTATGATGCAAGTTCTCAAGCAATTTGATTATTAATTATCACTAGCTACTTAAAATTGAGTTCCAAATATATCTTAAAAATGTTCAGGGTGAACCGTGTGGGCCTACTCTCCCTCCATGTGGACCTTCTAGATTATTTTGGATCCACTAGAGGTCATATGTCAAACTCATAACTAGAAGTTTGCGAAAATATTTGCTCAATTGATTGATTATGAGCAAAGTTTCAAATATTATAAAAGACATATATATCTTGCTAGTGAATTTTATCCTAAAAGTTATTAATTATTCATAAATTGTATATGGTTAGCAAAATAATATTATACACTTCACTTTATTTGTTACACCAAATTGAGAACAAGTCATTTGTGTTTAAATGATATTGATATTTTACTTACAGTAGTATTCTTATAACATGCTAATAGAATATATGATATCCACCATATTTCGCTTACAGTCAGAAGTCTCTATCTAAAGTTGATAAGTGCGACATAGTCGCTCCATCACGTGTACTAAGATGGATATTATTGTAATGCTGAGAATATATGATGTATTTGAATCTTTATTTGTATGCTTTATCCATGAAGAATGATATATTGTATCATGTTTTTTTGATTGTTTCTTAAATTCAACAGTCTTCTTAGTATTAGGAGGAGGAATTGATAGTTGGTAACAAGTATATGAAATGCGTAGTTGTAATCCTCGCATGTATAATGCAAACTTGAAGTTTGTAATAGTATACATTTTCAGCTTACTGACTGTATAGTTACCAAGAGATATACTATGTTAATGCTCCATCTTAGATTGATATAAAATCCTATAAGAGGATTTGAGATATTAATGGCATGCCTGAAATATGACGTGGTCGATTCCAAAATAAACATCCATAAAAAGGAATATGTCGCAAATACTTGTGATGGTCCTTTTGAGGCACATACTCCAGAAGAGTGTATATACATAACTAATTAAAATGTGTCTAAAGAGGCTCAGGTACATGAAATTACTAGAATAAAAAGATCTCAATAAGTTATGTCTATACTGAAATCAGATCGAATTGAAAAGAAATAACAGCCGACTATACATGCTTATGAGCTCAATAAATTGAAAGGATGATGAATCAAATTTCATCAAAATTGTTGACATTGAATATTGGCCAAGATAGAAAGACAATCCTGTAGATTATTACAATGTCAATAATATAACGGTTGATAGTTATGCTAAAAGAGTATTAAATATGTGGTGGATGTTATTGAAATTTAAAGTTTCATTCGATTGTCAATATATGAAAATAATCAGATTTGATATGCTTGAATGAAGAATATAAAGAACTTAAGGTTCTTGTATACATTGCCAGTTAATATGAGGGGAGATACATATTGTACTTTTATTTCCTTGACTAAGGTTTTGTCCCAATAGGTTTTCCTAGCAAGGTTTTTAACGAGGCAATATCAATAACGTATCCAAAGAATAATGTACTATTTTTCGTTCACTTGGATTTTTTTCCCACTGGGTTTTTTCTTGTAAGGTTTTAACGAGACATATTCTTTGTGTAATAAATATCTGTGATATATATGATACTGACCCTTAATGTTAAACTCCTGAAAAGTTGATACTGTCTAAAGTAGAATATATTTCAAAGTATTGAAAATATTGGAGAGATATGGAAAACTAAACACAAGAACCATTGTTGTGGAAATCATGGGGAGCAGTTGTACTCTTTTTCCTTTGATCAGTTTTTATCTCACTAGGTTTTTCTGACAAGATTTTAATGAGACAGCACTTGGACACTCTAAAGCTGATCAGAATTAATTGTATTCTTTTTCCTTAGTTTGGTAAATTTTTCCCACTAGATTTTTCCCAAACGAGGTTTTTGATAAGATAAATGTTATTAGAATAGTCATTCAAGGGGGAATGTTGTAAATAATTATTGTATTTAGTGAATAACTATTATACCCCTCAAACCCTAAACTTTGTACATATAAATAGGTTGCTGTGATTCTCATATTGATACATATAATTTATGAGTTTTCTCTCCAACTTAGATTTTTTTCCCATTGGGGTTTTTCCTGTAAGGTTTTAACGAGGTATATTCATTGTGTAATAAATATCTGTGACATATATGATACTGACCCTCAATATAAAACTCATGAAAAGTTGACACTGTCTAAAGCAGAATATATTTCAAAGTATTGAAGATATTGGAGAGATATAAAAAGCTAAACACAAGAACCATTGTTGTGGAAATCAAGAGGAGTAGTTGTATTATTTTTCCTTCGATCAGTTTTTATCCCACTAGGTTTTTCTAACATGGTTTTAATGAGGTATCACTTGAACACTCTAAAGTTGATCAGAATTAAATGTATTCTTTTTCCTTAGCGGTAGATTTTTCCCACTAGGTTTTTCCCAAATGAGATTTTTGATAAGATAAATGTTATTAGAATAGTTATTCAAGGGGGAGTGTTGTAAATAATTATTGTATTTAGTGAATGACTATTGTACCCCTGAAACCCTAGACTTTGTACATATAAATAAGTTGTTCTGATTCTCATATTGATACATACAATTTATGAGTTTTCTCTATAATTTCTCTCTCTATTTTTTATTTTTTTCTTCTAATTTATAACAAAGATAAGAAATTGGTATCAAAGACAAGCTTATTGGGCCGATGCGCAGTTAATAGATGATGAAATATATAATATATAATTAATGTAAGGTAAAACTTGAGATGTGAGGCATACTTGGAAATTTAGGTGGGTTTATGTGAGCCTTTTAAGGACATGGGCAAGAAGAGAAATAAATTACTCATTTCCTTCCTGTTATCCAATTTTTTGACAAATATGAGTAATGCTACTTGTACATATGGGGTGAAATTGTAATTTCACATATTTTCTGTAAACACATATGTGCATTTATATGTAGAAGTAGATTAATACATATAAGAATAATATTACGTCTCCTACTTTTGGGAAGAATCTAAATGAATCACTCAGTGAGCCCATTGGGAACCGGTTACCTTCTAGCTCGTAGAAATTTAAATATGGCTATAAGTTCAGTAAAAATGATCTTCCGTCACAAGTCTAGTGGAATTATTACACCAGACACACACGTAATAGGAGATTATTGGGCAACCCACACAATTGGACATGGGATTGTCCAATAATCGTCCGCCACATATGTATCTGGTAAGATAATCCCGTCAAACATACGTTAAGATATTGAGACTACATATAAAACAGTTAGAATGGGTTGGGTTGATTTGGGTTGGATTTGGGCTCAACTCGAACCCAACCCAATGAAGTTGATTTCATGAAAATGGAACCCAAGCTGAACCACTTATAAAGAACGAAACCCAACCCAATCCAACCAAAGTAAGTTCGGCTTCCATTGGTCGTTTCAACTTTGGTCCAATAACAAATTAGTAATTATCGTACTATGAATTTAGTTGCATTTAGATTGAGAACCGTAGGCAGTTTTATAATTTAATTTTATATTGTATTATCGAGGATTCATTTTGTTGACATTTTGCTAATTTCTTTATTTTTATTTATTTATTAATAAATCAATAGGCATGTTAAGTTGGGTTGGGTTTAATTGGGTTAGCATGTGCAACCCGTACCCAACTCAACTCAATTGAAAACGGAAAACTTAGAACCCAACTTGATTCATAAAATTGAAAAAAATCCAACCCAACCCAAATCAGGTTGGGCGGGTTTTTGCTCAAGCTTAAAAATAGTTGATGATTTTTGTTTCCAGAAAATGGGGAATTGGTAAAATAAAAATACTATTATTATTGGTAAATATTACTTAATTTTATGTTATTATTATCAAAACTCACCTAATACTGGGAAATTAATAGAAAATCTATCAGTATGGACTAGCTCAAGGAATTCAATGTCTAATCAACATGCCTTGCTTCGTCTCCTTAGGAGCATTACTCGATCTTACTCCATGTTGCTACCATTCCTGGCAATCAGATTTAATAAATGACTCAGGCTAATCTGTTTCTTGATTGGAAAAATGGTTGGAAATTTGTTTAAACAAAATTGAGACAAGTTCTGAATCTACCATAAAGCTCTAGAGAGCAAGCTCCAGAATATAAGTTTATCTTTATGTTAGATAGATAAAACTTGAGTTGGAAAAAAATGCTTCCAAAGTGCACTTGAAAAGAAGTTAAGAGAATTCAAAATAGAAGGGTACTTTCTGCAAGACCGACAGATGTGATAGGTCAACTGGTCCGAGCAGACACCAATCAGGTCGACCGGTTTTGATAGAAAATATCCCGTTAGCTTGATTTCATGGATTGTTTCATTTGTAGTTGATCCTTTCTTTTGAGTTTTGCGTTTCTTCTGTAATAAAGGTTGGAATACCATAGAAATGATGTTTTCTTGTACTTCCAAACAAATTAAAATCCAAAACCATTCCCTCAAGCTCAAATTCAAAATTTTCGTCAAGTTCACAAGGATTATGACTTGACTTGATTTTAATCCTCTATAGGCTTGAATGCTTGATTAATTCTCAAAACTCTTTAGCGAAAAATTAAAAAAATAAAAATCTCAAAACTCGTTGTGGGTGGAACCTGTAAGCAATCTCTCTACAATAAGAGGGAGGTAATAATCATTTTAGGCCAACAATTTGAATTTTCAAACCATGAATTCCGCGTTATTCTATTCTATTTTTATGATTGTTTTGTGTTGTTAATTTCTTCCTTCTCATCTTCTTATGCGATTTTTTTATTCGAACCATCGTGAAATTTTCCAACAATCCCTTTAAAACTAACAAATATTAAAAAAAAAAAGAGAGGAAAAAAGACAGAGATATAAGCAATGACTAGCCGAGATAACTTGCGACATGCAGAAAAATTAATTTTTATTTTCTATATTTTTCATTTTAATTTTTTATTCAATCAATAATTCTAATAATATTGGGACCTTCCCCGGGATTTGTTTAAGAACAAATGTTACACGTACGCAAAAAATTTACACACAACACGTTTGACAGATCAAATTTTCTCACATATCACATTGCTTTTAAATTCAATATCAATCACGTGTATCACATGCAATGTGTGAAACTTTGTGTGTATCTATATATTTTGTGGTAAAATAAAATGTAGAGACCAGTTGCACAAAGGATTCAAAGATAGGGACAACATTTTATGCTAATTATCCATTCAGCTTTCATGGTATTGATTATGCAAGTGCTTACATCAGCTAAAAGTGCATACCCATCCACATTAACGGATAAGATATGGTTGGAAATTTTGAACCTGTCAAGATTCCACGATTCGGTTCATACATTTCATGACTGAGAATTTAAGATTCCATCGAAAATATATCATACATCTTATATAATTGTTGTCATGTCTGACATTTTATTTTACAAGATAATCTTATAATAACCGATTTGATTTGGAGACATGTCATTAAGTATAGGTACAATTTTGGAGGTGGAAATCAATGGAAATGATCAATGTAGTGGTTTCAGTGGCAGAGCCAGGCGCTATTGGAGGAGTGGGCCTGAAGGGTGAGTCGTATAATACACACAGCTGAATTACCCTTGGAAACATTAACATGTAAAATTTTGGATAAAATTATCCGATACAATCATGAAATCTTAACGTTGTGTGTTTATATCGTGTCCAACCCTCTAAGATAACAACTTTGACAAATTGGTATCTCTCTCTTGTAAAAATGTGAGTGATGATATCTCTCTCAAATGTAATTCCTTGTAGCATACACCAAATTAGTCATGCCTAAATGTTGTAAGTTCTCGTTCAACATACAACAAATAGCTATAAGCTTGAATTTGATTCCATCCAAAGATAAGTTGATCCCAACTTTCCTAAACCGGAAAAATACAATTTGAATTAGTTTTGATCTCAGCCTCGAGTATGGAATGCTAACGAACGCTGTGTGATCTTGTATAACGCCACCACACTAGCAATTCCCTCTAGAAAACTAATGAATTGCTTCTTTTTTTGTTAAGTTCGTGCTATGAAATAAACCACAATCACCCAAGTATTATAACACATGAAATTCAATTTATGCTACATAACATAATTGATCTGTTATCAATCTTAAACTGTTTTTACACAATCGAATAATGGCGGATGATCATTTATGTTCAAACACAATTGAAAAACGAAAAAGTAAAAGAGAAACATCGAAATTATAAATGAATAGGGCATGTTATTAGATTGACAAACGTATATGTTGCTACAGCAGTCCCGCTACAAAACTTCATCAAGCTCTGGCTAAAGAGTTTGATCAAGTTTCTTAGTAAATTTAGTTGCAAAAGTCCTACTTCGTATGTATATATGTAAAATAAGCATTTTTTTTAAATAAAAAAGCCAACGACTCCTGACCGTACACTTTAAAATCCTGAACTGGGCTCTCAGATATATAATATATTAAATGGATCGGCAACATATTTTCTGTAAAGCGGTCCATTTAAAGTCCAATCCATTTATTAATGTTCATTTACTTATCTTTTTATTTTGTAGATAGATGCTCTGTTGGCTAACTTGCTACAATTGTTACCTGTTTATTTTTAATCTCAATTTTAACAATTTTAAATATATAGCCGCAGATAAATTAATGAATCGGGTTTGGCCACGTCACTTACTGATGACATTGTATTTAATTCACATCCTTCTGTGTGCATGCCATGTAAAAGCCTGCCCATCCAACTATCCAAGGCCCCAACTGTTGGGAATCTATGCAGCAACTCAAAATTTTCAGATAAGGAAGAAATAATTGCACTAGCTGCGAAGCGGTCCGGCTATAGAAATAAAGTCGGGTTCTTTACAGAGCCCGGTCTCTAATCACAGACTGACACACACCACATGGCAGCATCATTGGAAACCGAGCTCCGTAAGAAACCCAACCCTGGTTTCTTAGAAATTTCTAGCTGCGAAGTGTTACTTAGTTATTAATTATTAGAAATAAACAAGTCGATTACTTGTCCTAGTATTTTTGCAATATGAGCTATTGGTAATGGA
>CAVNYN010274863.1:0-12430 GCA_963692815.1 Nyctanthes arbor-tristis
TATTAATTAAAATTCCCAGTAATTTTTTTCACATTTAAATCATTTACTTTAATTACTTAACGTTACAGGGCTTCTTATTACTACTCCATTAGAGTGAGTAAATTCCTCAATTTAAACCTTCTACTTTATGTGCATGTTCACCACAACTTAAATTCTGCTAATATATATATATATATATATGTCTATATATTCATTCTTCTCGTCTGACAAACACAAAAGGACTCTGATCAAACTTTTGGCCTAAATTGTCTTTTCTATCAAAATTCATTTTCCATATTTCTGCGTAATTTTTCTTCTCCACTACATTTTCTGTTAGAAAATCACCAGAAATTTTATTTTGCCCACGCAGGCATGTTATTATGCCTGCGTGTAATACGTGGCACACACACATTAGATGTTTGTTTGCCACATGTGCACGCATGCATAACAACATGCATGTATGTATGCAAAATAAAATTTCTGACAAAATCACTTCTCAAGCTAGATATACTGAACAAGTCTATATAATTTAACCACCTCATCTAAAAGTTTGAACTTTTAAGGTAGGGACATTTTTATTTATTTGACACTCCCCTTGACATGCACGCTGGACATGTTTTTTTAATGAAAATGCCTCGGATATCACATTTTATAAATGGGTGTCTTGCTTGACTTGAACACAAGACTTTTACCTTGCTCTCATACCATGTCAAACTATACCATGTCGAACCAACTCGTCTGAAAACTTTTAGAGCAGGAAACATTTATTCATTTGACATGTCTTCAACAATACCTATCAAACCAGATAAAAAAATTATTCATCCCTCTCACAGTTAAATTTTCTTTCTCCTTTCTTTAAATTAGATTATTATTGATTCATCACATTGTATTGCAATTAATGACTTCACTACAATTTTGCACCTGTTTTTGTTGAACCTTTTACAGCGCCTTGAATTTCTTGGCGACTCAGTGTTGGATCTACTTGTTACATGGCATCTTTACCAGAGTCACCCAGATGTGGATCCAGGGGAGTTGACAGACTTGCGTGCTGCCTCTGTTAGTAATGACAGTTTTGCCATTGCTGCTGTTAAACATGAACTTTACCCCCACCTTCAACATGGCTTTTCAAGTCTTGGAAGCCAGATATTAGAATTTGTAAATACTGCATCAGATTTAAACAAAACTTCAATATTAACTCAAGCAATAAAAGCTCCTAAGGTGAGTTTTTTAGTCTGGCCAATTTGAAGTGTTCCCATGTTTTAAATTGAATTCTCTTCCATTGCTACTGTTTTTCATGGAATCTATTTTTCTAGTATGATCTGAATCTTTCGTTTTTCTGCTTCAGGTGCTTGGGGACTTGGTGGAAAGCATTGCTGGTGCAATGTTTATTGACACCAACCTTGATCTTGATGAAGTCTGGAAAGTCTTCAAGCCACTACTCTCTCCAATAGTTACTCCTGATAATCTTGAACTTGCTCCATGCCGTGAATTGATCGAATTGTGTGATTCTCTTGGCTACTTTATTAAAATTATCTTTACAATGAAAGGAAACACAGTGCAAGCGGAACTTAGGGTACAACTTGCTGATGTGATGTTGCACGGGCATGGAACAGGACAGGACAGGAAAGTTGCAAAGGGGAAGGCAGCTGTATCTCTGTTGAAACAATTAGAGGTTTTCTTTTTACCTGTACTTTTATTTCATAAAGAAGTTTATTTCGTTTCTCATTTTCTTACAAATTTCTTAATGCAATTTTACATATAACATGCCTTCCTGGGAAAACACAAGAATGAATAAATAATTAACACAAAGAGGGGAGGCAGGCTATTGCCAGATTACCCATATTATGTGTGGACATGCTTAATGTATTTCTTAAGAACGCCACCCCAAACCCCCCACCACCCCCCCCCCCCAAAAAAAATTCACTGTTATCAGAGGGTAATAATTTGCAGTTAAAGATCCTTTTATTACTGCTTCTGAAATTTCCTCACACTTTAACCGATTTTGGCACATCACTGAATGACAGGCAAAAGGAATTGTTTCCAAGCACAGAAAACAAGGGACTGATGATGTTGATGATTTTACTAGGGGCTTAGATAGTAGTATCGACGGTGAGACACGTGAGAAAACTTCAGAACCGCCACTCAAAAAGCCAAAATTTGATACCCCAGGTATTCATCATCATTATTTTACTTTTCTCAAGTTTCTTGGAAATCAAAGTACATTTTTGGCATAGCGTACCAGGTAGGATTGGATAATATAATTAAAAAGTTTTTTGCTTTGTGCTTATAGTATTTTGTTCAACTTCAATCCTCCCTGCTAAACATGCTTAAAGTCTTGATACGACATTTACATCATTCACATAATCTGGCAACTCCTCAGATATTGGGAAAAAGTGCTCTTTCTATTTCAATAGAAATGCACTTGCTGTATGCTGAAGTGAATCATTGCCTGTATGCATCCCTTGCATTTATATTTTAGCTTGTCTACTACATGACTCCGCTAACATGTTCTAACAGTAATTTCTTTTCTATTTTGTTCTTTCATGCGGTTTCTGAAAAATATAAAATATTCCTGGTTGTATCTCTTGATTGGTTGCCAATTCTTGTGAAAGAAAAGGAACGAGAAAAACTTTGCAGATTCCATTCTCGATATCAAATATTAGACAACATGAATCACCTGTTACGAGCTTAGAGTTGCTTGGCCATTCCCTTCCACCAAAGCCATGAAGAGCTTGTAAACGATGTGTATTAGATCTGAGCATTGCTAAATGCTTTTTCTACCCAGCGACTGGAGCTTGCTCTCGTATCCTAAGGATGTTGTAGATTCTCTCTTAAATGTCTTATTTTCTTTGTTGACAGTTATCCCTCCTATTAACATGAAAAAAGGAGGACCACGGTCCTCGCTTTTTGACCTCTGCAAAAAGCTACAATGGCCATTGCCAATTTTCCAGACATTGGAGGAAAAATCAAAGTCAGTACAACACCTCTCTTCGGCCATTTCTTTGCTAATCTGAATTGTTTGTATTCTATAATAATTTCGTACTTAACTGATGCATCGACTTGTGCAGAACTCCATTTCAAATTGGTGACAAGAAAAGCTTCAATAAGTTTGAAGCACTGATCAAATTGACTATACCAGGCTTTGATGGTATAGAACTCAAAGGTGAGGCCAGAACAGATAAAAAGGCTTCATTTGATTCGGCTGCACTTTTCATGCTTTATGAACTCAAGAGACGGGGAAATGTCATCATAAGCGATAAATGATATGCTCCAGCAGCGGTGGGATCATTTTGTTGTGTTACTCTTGTATAATGATGCACATTAAACATCAATTTTCCTGTATGCAACTTGGTACATAACATGAAACTAAGCTAATTAATTGTAAGTATCTCAGTTTTTGGTATTTTCAGAGAATTTTTAGACCTTAGTTGTCCCTGATCCTTTAGAAACGAATCCAATTTGAGCCCTGTTTACGAACGCCAAGTGGCAATGTTCAAGTTTGATTTTGCCTAGGTTCCACATGATCCTAGATTCCTAATTTTAGTCTAGTCTTAAAATTCAATTGAATCAACAAGTATTTATCAATATAATAATTAGTTTAGAGGGGTAGTGTATATACATATTAAAAATTTTCTTTCATCCTATATCACATTATGAGGTTGGTTTCATAAAGAATCAACTGCACCTTCCCACATTGGAATCAATGGGTTAAAATGTTGGTTTCTTTTTCTTATATGGTAACAATTATTTTCAGCTTTTGATAATAGATTCCCTTTTTCTTTTATCAATTAATTTTCAGTAGCATTGAAAAACAATTTTTTTGAATTGACAAGTAGTTATCAGTTAGTTTTCATTTTTTTTTTTTTTTTTTTTTTTATCGTGTGTTGTAATGAACAATCACTACAGTTGCATAATCTTGTCAACCTTAGCATTTAGCATTCAGATGGTTACTCAATGTGATGTAATACTATAAAAGAAACAAGCATCCATAGAAACATGGCTAGTCCCATGTCATGGTAAGTTAGGCATCAGACGAAGGAAAACACAAACGACCAAAGTTCAAGGCAATTAAGCTTACAAACAACTTCCATGTAAGGTTTTCTTGTAAGAAACCAAAGAAGCAGCCTTGGAGAGGTTTCTTGACATCAAGTCTAGAAATGATCCTGTAAATTTGGCTGCATCGGCTGCACACGAAAGGCAAAAGGCATGTGGGATTCATAGTCTCCGACTCCATGTTGATGATACACATCGCCATTTTCTAACACATTATGATCTTCCATAGGATCTAAATGCATTTGCCGCTGCAAATTCCATTGAAGTTAAGGATCAGTAGTTGTGAAGAAGTTCTTGTGCAGATTGTCTTCTCTTCCTTATTTATGTGTATTCGAGAGTATACTAAACATGCGTGATATAAAGTATAATAGAAAAATGCCTCACCAGCTTGAATTGGAGCCCCCGGTTTTCATCCTCGAGCATTTCAGTCTGAGATAATAAACGTTAATTAGTGATTGATGTAGTAAATTTAGTATTAGATTTTGCAAAATAAGTGAATTTTTTATCAGTTAATTTGGATTCTCTCTCACATGTTTCCTCATCATCGGCACGAACTCCATCTATAAAGAACAGATATAAAGAGAAAACATATATCAGATGTCAGATATACATGAAGATTAATGATCAATTAAGAAGCTGCTGATGATGAATAAGAAAGAAAAAGAGAGGAAAATGAAGGGACTTTGCCTGTTTTGCTTTGAGACTTGAAATCCCATTTTCAAGAGCTTCCTCTAAAACCATCAGCTCTTTGTAGTTCAATGTTGTGATGTCCTCTCCACTCAGATGCCTGAAATCCCATTTCCAGTTTTGTTTAGAAACCGGTCGAACTCTCTTAAAAAACTCTTAACGAAATGTTCCAAAGTTACTCAACTAGAGACATGTCCCACTTCTTTCAGAAATAGCGTGCATTTTGTTATTTCCATGCAGCCTAAATTATATATGTGTGTGAAGAATTTTAAAGAAAAAGAAGCAAAAAAAAAAATGGAGGAGAGTAAATAATTCCACCTGAGTTCAGTCTGCATCCTGTCATTCTCTTTCTTGATTCTGTTGATTTCATTGTCTAAGTGCTGTTTTTTGTTATTTTTTTCAAACAATTTAACACCCATTTGTTAGAACAATCATATACATGAAAAAGAGCAATGTTGAAAATCTTTGATTGACAGCCCTAAATATTCTGGGCTGACCTAATATCAATCTCCTTGACAACCCTAGTAGATCTACACAGAGCCAGCAGGTCAACAAAGAGTTTCAGCCTAGTTTTGGCACAAAAAGGGCTTATAATCAATGGAACTCTAGCTAGAGGGACATATCAATACATGAGTTTTTCTTTTTATATGCTAAGGAACTATAAAATGATATATTTTTTGTACTTCCTTGAGTTTTGCAAGCAAAAGGGAAGAGAGAGAATGGTAATGTTTACCAGATCTGTCCATGGATGTAACCTTTAATGCATAATTTTGTGTTCTGATCACTACAGTAAGGGATGGAAAAACAAGAGAAGAAGGATACATGGATCTGAGAATGAAAAGTTCATACTATTTTTAGATCTTTCAATAAATTCAATTTTAGCCAATGCCCAAAATCCATCTTATTTTCCAGCAGTTCCATCCAAGAAACTCTGAGGAAGTCATCGAGATATTCAGAGAGAGAGAGAGAGAGAGAGAGAGAGAGAACCTCATGCTTAACATCCCACAATTTCTTCCCAGAGAGCTTGTGGTACTGATCCAGCATGTCAATTAGCCTAAAGTGACCGAAGAAAATTCATCAGAAAATCAAACAGAAAATCATCAGAAGAAAAAGAAACTAGATCTTTGAAAAATATATGCATGAACAAGAACATATATGATTTCTTTTTTCCCTTTTCCTTGGGATTTATACAAACACATACGTAGTAGAAGGGCTACAAAATTCATGCATCTTGCCAGAACTAGCAAAGATGATGACAGAAACTTGAGCATCACAAAGCACACTTATTTCCTTAGCCTTCTTCATAATCCCATTTCTCCTCTTTGAGTATGTAACCTGTCTGTTGCTTGAGTTCTCAATTCTCTTAATCTCAATCTTTCCTCTCCCCATTTTCCAACCTCTCTCTAAAAAACCTCTCTTCTACCGCTCTCTCTAGACTATCCTCTTATAATTGCTTTTGTTCTGGTGAAGCCCAACAAAAGATGAGATAAAAAGGAATGGCACTTGGGGCTAGGGTTTCTGGGTTGAGTGGGGGTGGGGGTGGGGTGGGTGGAGAGAGGAAGTAATGGCATTTCCCATTGTGGATTTACAAACAAGAAACTTTCAAAAGCTTCAGGAAAGTTGGCTCATTTTTGGGCGGTTGCCAACTGGTAAAATTATATTGTTTAATTTTCGCTTGTTACACCTTGTTAACCTTTGGTCTCTCTATCCTGGTAAATTAGTGTTTCTATCTACTCTAAAACTATTCCCTATAAAGAGACACACAAATTTGGCATGTTGATTAATGTGTGTGTAGATCATACAAATTACTAGGTTTAGATTGCAGCAATTTTGATTCAGGGTTTTACTAGGACAATATCAAGAACCAGAAGGAAAAGAGATGAGGTTTGGGCATTGGAGTTTGTGAGAGGGAAACCTAGGATTTATTTATAACATGATTTGTCTTAAGATAATTTCTTAATCAATCTTAACCATCAAATCAAATCAACCCTCAAAACATATGGGGATGACTGGTGATGGAAAATTACAGATGGTCAAATTGGAAGATGGGACAGGACTGTGTTTTTAAGCAATGGACAAGGACGAATTTCATAGGTTTGGCTGTGTCTTATGTTTTCAGTGTGTTTATATAGATAGATAGAGCAGCCAAAACGCCAATCTTAAATTAGGGCTTTCTTTTCATTTGGGAATTCAATAATATTTATATATGCTATATGTCCTTAGTAATTTGTTGACGAATTAGCACGATCTTGAATGACTTATTAACCATAAATTTATAACAAATTGAAGATAAGAATGTCGAAAATCAAATGAAAGTACAATGTCAAAATAAAATTTATCATTATATTTAAATAGCATAATAATTTTAACGATTGATTCTCTTTCTTTCTTATTATTATTATTTATTTATTATGTTTATTTCTATTTCCATTTTAATAGAATTGAGGGAACTTCAAAGAGAAGCATTAGCATAGACTCGAACCCCGTAAGAGTTATCACCATTTGATCTACGGATTGGTTCTATTCCTCATTAATACCAACATTTAAAATATCATGTTCACGATAAATTCAGAGCTTGTTTGATGCTTATTATTTGGTGAAATAATAATGAGGAGAGATGTAGAATGTGTATTGAAAATATAAAAATGTGTGAAATATGTGGTTGTAATTGAGCAGTTGTCAAATCAGTGGTAGGTAAAATTATAATTGAGGGAAATAAAGAGAATCAAACAACCTCTTAGTTTAATATTGTACTAAATTTTCACATGTGCGTTGCACGGGAAGATCATTTAATATTATGTAATAATAAAATTATTATAAATTTTCAATACATTAGTGAAACCCAATAATTATGATATATGTCAAACTATTCATATCAAAACTTTTTGTCAGGACATATATTTTGTTAATAAATCTTTCAATAATGATATATCAAACTATTCGTGTCAATCTAACACTTTGAACATTAGAAGAATCGTCTAAAAATATTAACAATATACATGTAATAGAAAATACATATGATAAAGTAAATTTCACATATAATCCGTAATATTTTCATACATTTTGTATCAGTTAAGTCTCATATATTCTATTTTTTTTTCAATGCCATGCTTAAATTACATTTGGTGCAAAAAATGTCTATCAAATCAAAATACATAAATTCATAATAGTGCTTTTTAGTTGTTATTCATCGTTTCTATATCAAGAATATTTTATACTAAGGATTTTTGTATAATTTTTCTAATTAGATATTGTTGCGTTCTTCTGAGTCTAACACATCTAAAAACGCTATCAAAAGGGCCAATAATCTATTCATTGAATTCATAAAAAGAAATATAATCTTAGAATTTAAAAAAAAAAATTCTCACTAAAAAATGCAAATTTTTTCCTGTATAAAATAGAAAAGGAATTGCGATCGATATGAATCACAAATTTAAATCAATAAAACCAAACAGATAAGATAGCTGGCAATATTTGAAGAGAGATTTGGTAAGATTGATTGAAAATACCCAAATATCTTTACTTATAGTAGAAATTGCGGGAAAATTGTGGTAAGTCTTTACCGCAGCTCATTTCATTTAATTAATATATAGATAAGTGACCAACTAAATAATAATAGAAGTTTCAGTTTATTTATTTATATATTGAATCATTTACCATGGCACATGTATAGAACGTGCCCGTAATTTTCGTCTTTAGATACACAAGCCAAATTCTTATATATAAATAGCATTTGTTTGACAAAATGCACACACATAATCACTTTTCAAGGGTCAAAACCAAAGAAATTGTATTCTTCCAAGGATCAAGGAGACCATTTGCCTCTCTGTTGGAGAAAAATGCAAAATCTTCCTTGTACATACATAGCAAGAGTTGAAATAGAGTGAAAATGGGAAAGGAGCTTAATATACACACACTTGATTCAATTTATGGACTTGAAGCAGAAAAAAGGTCATATCAAACCAACTGCAGCAACAAAACTTCAACACCCGGATCGCAGCAAATTAACTTGTGGGACACAAACTCATGCTCGGATCAATAATTCATAAACGTTACTGTTATTCTCACTATTCACGCGTTTCAACATTTCAAAACTTATACGACTTCCCAGAAAATCAATCCGCTTGAACTCAACAAACCCCAGCTCCATAGTCTCTTTGCTCGAGTAAGCTGATCGGAGCTTGTCAGCATGTCTTGAATCTGTGTGGATAGCTACTTCTATTTCCTCAGTCGACATATTCTCCTATCAGAGAGAATCATAAACCAGTGGTTAAGATACAGCTGAGATCATTCTTGTGGAATTAGCCAAACAAGGCCAGATGAGAATCAAATACCTGGTAAAATGCATATATATTATCCAACACCTGCGAACATGTAAAGCCTTTCTCACTGAAAAATGTCCTTGAACGTGGACCGATCTCAGAAAATCGATCAATTGGAAACAGTATAGTAAGGAAGTGACTTTTTAGTATTAACTCAGACTTCTCACTGCAATTGACTCAACACATGCAAAAACTCAGTCAGAGAAGATGTGGTCAACATGAGAGGTCATTGGTCGAGACAGAAAACAAAGAGTTCTAGTTACCTTTCTGTAAGTGGTCGGGATAGATTCACAAATGAAGTCTGTGATCCCGTTTCGTCCTCTCTTGCACCAGAGAATGCAGATGTCTGGCTTTTAATGGCATTATCAACATTTGAAGAGTTTGTGAAAATACACGCAGATGAAGTTGGTTCGGATATTGACCAACAGATGGAATCCAAAAGGCTGCCCTGGGTTATTGGACGTACTGGAGTTTGACATGTCTGCAACCATGGATGCGTTCAATTGTTAACAAGTTAATAGCTTCTCAATTAATCAGCTTGGTTATCCCCACTGAAAAGGATGACCAGAGGTCATCGCGACAAAATTATGCATCCAAAACCATACAAACTTGACATTTAAAGCAAAGTAACGCTCTAGTTTACCTGCATACAGTGATTCCGGCGCATTCTAACACAATCTTTAGCCACATTAGCAATCTTTTGCCTTTCTTCATGGCTTGTATCAAGTATAGAATGAGGCACAGTGCCAGGATGAGTTATTCCATTAACTTCCTAAGAATAATTTTAAAATGAAGCTAGTGACAAATGAACTTCTCAAACAATTATAGAATGCCAAATACATTTTCTGGGAACTTGCATAGAATATATGTACAGATCAGGGAAGAAGATAAAACCTAGATCCTAGAAAACATCAATACTAGTGACTAGTGAAAAGGTAAATAAATTTTTCTTTCATAAAAATGAATTAACATCAATACTAAGGAAATACCAAGGGCATTCAACTACTATAGCTCAAAATCCCGAGTACACCCACCAGCCATTAGTGATCAGTGAAAAAGTAAATAAATTCATCTTCCAATAAAACACATTATTAAGATTTACAGGCTTATTCAAGTGTTCTGAGGAACTGAAGAAAGAAAAGAAACGGAAAAAAAAAGTTAAAACCTGCATACCTCCTTGAAAATGCCATTGTTGATTGTGTCAAGCAGCAAACCAGTATGCCTGGCCAAATCTGCAGATAAATGAACAAGCCTCTGCACACGATTTTCCTTTGCAGATTTCAGAACCCAGGATGGCTGTGGGACATGAATTATTAGCTTATAGATGGCCACTGGCCAGAAAATGTACCAGACCAGTAAATCAGAGTTATTTAGCAGGTACCATAAGAATGAAATCCAAGGAGTTCATGTAAAAACATAGTCATCAATGATGTATATGAAATATTACTCTGTTTTGAACACTACAATATCTCAACTTCATAAGCATTGGAATACTTACTGTAACAAGATTACTGGAGTGCCCGAGATATTTGCGAACTGAAGGTCCTTCACATACAATGTAATTGGCGTCGCAGCCAACATACCATTGATCCAGTAAACTTGCACCTTCTGCAGAGACAGCCTCAGCAACCTAAGAAATATGTACGCATTTGAGAGATTTCCTTGAGTACCTTAGGCAATCAAATTCATTTGGATTCACAAAACTTTAGCCAATGTTAGCATGGATAATTTCATATAGAAGCCAGCTAAGAAGAAAGTAATGAATGTAAGCTCAGAACTCTTAATAACTTAACACTTTGACCTGGTTTCTAGTTTCTAGAACACTATATCCACATTCTATATCTCATCCAATTCTAGGACGAAGAAAAGTTTTGTGCCTTGATGAAAATTCAACATTACCTTGCTACATAGCTCTGCTGAGACATCGGTATCAACATAAAAGGATTGACCAGAAAAGGGTGAAGCTACAGTTCTTCCTTTGGTCTCTCTTTCTGAAAACTGTAAACATGGTCCTCCATTCATGCCAAGTTTTCCGCTATGCTCAAGCGAGCTAACGGTAGAAAATCTCCCACTTTCAGTATTCTGAACAAACCGCTTTGAATCATTGATGGAGGCACATTTTACTCCAATATGATTAACGCTATAGAGTGACTCATTCAACCTCACTGAAACAGATAAATGAATCCAATGAGTTGTACAGAAGTAGAATATCTCTGTATCTTTTTTCTTCAATCACGCTTCAAATAAAGCTATGAGATTGCATTACAGCATGCAGATGTGAGATGTCCATTTTCAAATCTAGCAGCCATTCCTTTGAAATGATATTGTGCATGTATAAGACTTAGACTGAGATAAGTAAATTGTGCCTATACACAATAAGGTGTGTTGAAGGCACTATTTCTTGGGTGTACATATTATCCTAACAACTAAAGCTTTGAGATCAACTGGTTCAACAAATACAGCTCAGATCTCCCCTTTTTTTTTTTTTGGTCACAGAGGTGGGTGTTACTTGCATAAGCACTGGGTTTGAATATGATGTTATATTTCTAAAATTACCAGGTAATGATAATACCAAAGTATGTTACGTAACAAAAGGAGTAACCAATGCTTTTCAGGTCGCAGATTTTAAGTATTGGCAGAGAATATTAATGCGAGATTCATTTGGGAAAAACTAAAAAAAGGAAGGCAAGCCAACTCATTATAGATCAACCATCTACAAATAAAGGAGATAAAATTATTACCGTTCTTTTTGACGCTATCCACAAACCATCCAATTGTAACCAGAAATAAACCATTTTTTGGTCCTTGTTTCATTGCGTGCTCAAACTTGCGTCCGGTAGAGCTGTAAAAATTGTTAAGAAATAACACAGGCATATAAAGAGTAGTCTGCATTTTCGAATCAGCAAGATGACAGCATCTTAACACTGTAATGATTTGTGAAAAGATTTGAAAAAGACTTATACATTGATATTAAGGAAAGAAATGCATTTATTTCTGTTCCAATTAACCAAATTAGCATCAGAGTGATAAAATTTGAGATAGGATATCTGAACCACCAAATGGGTACATTGGGGATGCAGATGAGAGCTATATTGACCTCCCAATTTCTCTGTTGCTTCCTTCACCTGCTTTCTTGCTTCTGATAACATATACCAATTGCAGAAAAATCCAATCAGCCATATGTAACAGCAAACATTAACATTGACATGTAATACCAAAAAAAAAAAAAGTTGAAAATTTCAGAACATGCACCTTTGGACAGCCCAGTAACGCAAACAACAAGGCCAGAGAACGGAGGATTGGATTTAAGAGGGGATTCAAGAACTCCGGAGGCAGGGGACATTGGCTCCATGGAGAAAGACTGGACGCTTCTAAATGACGACGAAAAA
>CAVNYN010274864.1:0-19652 GCA_963692815.1 Nyctanthes arbor-tristis
AACATGCACCTTTGGACAGCCCAGTAACGCAAACAACAAGGCCAGAGAACGGAGGATTGGATTTAAGAGGGGATTCAAGAACTCCGGAGGCAGGGGACATTGGCTCCATGGAGAAAGACTGGACGCTTCTAAATGACGACGAAAAATCAATAAACACGCTCGCACACCCCTTACTGTTTATCACCTCCACTCTTCCTCTTCCAATGCCACCCATTTTTTTCAAAATCTCATTCAAAATAATGTTGTCTGAGAATGAAACTGGGTTTTTCTTGCGGTTTCAAGAAAAAGCAATGGAAAGTTGTAAAGGTCCAAAATTTTGAATTTTTGTATGCACATAGTACTGGTATTATCAGTACATTCCAAGTAATATCACAAAAGCAGAGACTTTTCTCGTTTTATCATGATAAAAGTGGGTCAATGGATCATCTCGAAGAAAATTGATTGTAAACTCCCAGAATTTTTTTTTCTGAAATCCAATGATAGGTTATCCAAGAAAAAAGGCAGAGTGAAAATCTTGTGCTTTTGTTTGAATGGTGGGCGGGTAATGTCAAGCAAAAGAGACACTGAAGAAAAATCTAAAGCTGGAACTTTTGTGAAATTTGCGTTGTTTTATTCTCCGTTTCCTCTTTTGCTTTTCCGAATGTCTGTGAAAAAGTGAAAAAGGAAACTTGGCGTGGTACATCTATAAGCCTCCACCCCTTCGACAAAATAGCACCGGAGGTCACGAATGTTTGGCTCGTAATGCAATTTAGTCACCAAAAATTACATTGTCAAACTTTGAAATCATCAATTTTAATGCCTTTCACAAGGTTCCATGCATTAATTTTTGGTGAACGGCGGGGTGGGTGATCAGTATAAAATATTTAAGAAATATAAAAATGCAAGCATTGCGTGAGAAGTTGACTATAAATAAAATATATAGAGAGGGGAAATAACTCTGACGCACGTCAAGTCGACATGTTAAAAATTAGAAGAATAAATAATGAGCATGTTAGAACATGTTAGACGATGGAAAAGTAAACTGCTAGCAATTTTTCATAATTAGACAAAAGTGAAGGAAATTTACTTAACAATAATATTATACCTTTATTTACATATCTTAGGAATTGAAGTCTCATTCGTATGTAGATTTGTGGTCAAAATAGAACTTGAAAGGAAAAAAAGAAGAAGCATATCTAACCAAAGTCCTCTGGGTTTTTCTTTCAACTACTTTGCACGTTCTACCAACTGTAGTTATCTTACTATTAAACTTTCATTTTCATTCACGATTCTCATGAAATTTGAGAAACAACATTTAATTAGGAAGTTTACTCCAGGATTCTGAAATAAGGGCCTTTTCTGAATGCTTTGGGCGGCTTATGGGAATGGGGAATGCTTGAAGCGTCTATTTTTTTAGTGTCAATGAATTTCGTGCTATGTTGTTGTGTTTGATTTTCTTGATACACATCACATAAGGACTTTATTTGTTGTGTGTTGTACGTCCCTTTGTTTGGTGTGCCTATTACGATCAGACTATGGAAATCTCACCTCCCTTCTTACGGAATTCAAATTGCCACGTGACTGTACAATATTAGGTGTTGGAGATCGGACACATGATTTTCTAAGAAAACCTTACCTCCCCCTTACGGAACTCAAACTGCCACGTAACTACACAACATTAGGTGTTGGGATCTCACGTGCCTATTATGTGTGTTTTGGTTATACAAATGCCGTTCTCCTACATTGGACCTCTTGTGTACTTTGCCTTTTTTTTTTGTTTGGCTGGAAATAAATATATGTTTTTTGTTAGAAAAAAGTAAGTTTCTGGCACCTTCATCAAAAAAAAAAAAAAATCAATTTCCACGCTCTAATGTCATGTAAGTTGTAGAATTATGAGACATGAGGGGGAAAAAAGAAGAAAATGTAAGTTGTAGAATTATGAGACATGAGGGGAAAAAAGAAGAAAGGAAAGTTTTTTTTTTGTCTTACAAATAATATTTAGGGACTTCCATATAATAATAATAATTAATAAACAAATACTAATAATTCTTTCAAATAGTGTTTCTTTTGTAATAAAAAAAAAAAAATAGTGTTTCTTTTCAAGTTCCCTCCATTTCTACTTGACACCCTCAAATTTTGAAAAATCAAAAAAGATCCTCTTCTCCTCCCCTCCGGCTCCCAGTCTCCACTTGCCTTTGCTTCCGAAATGGCGTTCAATCCTAAAGCAAAATCCAAGATAAGTTTCTCGTCTTCTTCACAATCCGAATCCCTTCTCAGCTTCACCTCGCCAGTACTCGACGATGACGATTTCCAAGATTGCCCTTCTCTCTCTTTGTCCGCAGCTTCTGGAACCAGCTTACAGCCGCTGCCTCTCAAGCCCCATTCTTCAACCATCACCCGTCCACGGAAAAAGCCGAGAAAACAAAATCCCGGGAAGGAAAATCGTCTACCGGAAGATCTGGGTTGTGGGTTGGATTCAATTGAACCGACCCTTGATTTGTTAAAGTCAAAATGGAGTGATGCTGGGTGTTTTTCGAATAGAAATTCCATTGAGTCAAAGTTGCAGTCTAATACAAAGTATGGTTCTTGCCAAGGTGAAGCTGGTGATAGTGAAGGTCTTGATAGGGGAATGAGGATTGAAGAGGAAGAAAGATTGGTAGAGTTTTTGGAGCAGGGAAGGAAGCAAGGTAATTCAAAGTCGAAAGGGAGTGATAATGAAGGTAATTCAAAGTTGAAAGGATGTGCTGGTGGGTGTTTCTCAAATAGCACTTCCATTGAGTCAAAGTTGCTGAAGTTGCTGCCTAATTCAACATCTGGTGCTTGCGAAGGTAAAACTGGTGATAATGAAGGTGTTGACAGAGGAATGAGGATTGAGGAGGAAGAAAAATTAGAAGAGGAAGACTTTCTGGAGGAGGGAGGGACGCAATTTAATCTGTTGCTAAAGCTGTGTGTTAATAGGGAGGAGCAGAATTCTGATAGTGTTGCCAATGATCTGGAATTTTGGGAGGAAGAAAATTGCGATTTTGAGACTGATATCATGTGTTGCCCTCTATGTGATGCTGACATTTCAGAGTTGAGTGATGATTCAAGGGAGGCTCACACCAATGAATGCCTTGACAAAGTGGAAAATTCAAATGATGTAAGGCGTTTTTCCTCATTGTGCTAAATGCTAATTTGCTTGTCTTGCTATATTTAATAGTTACTTATGGCTTGTTATTACGACAGTTCAAATTTACTGTCAGACTCCTGGATGATATATCTTCTTGCTATCTGATGCATCATTTCTTTTAGTTCTATTTTTATCTAAATTGAAAGAGTTCAATGTGTTATCTAAGTATTCAGAAGAAACATTTTAGTCATGCAATGTTCTTGTGGTTTGTGGGAATGCTGTGGATTCTGCATATGGTCTTAAGGACTTGAGCAAGAGAAATTTGTAATTGCTTGAAAACTGGATGGTTCAGTGTGAAAATTTCAAAGATCAGGTCAAAATCAGAACTTAAGGACTAATGTCATACCCTAAATATAGTTTAATGCATAATCATAAGACATAAACTTTTGGTTTTGCAGATGACCATTAAAATCTTTGATGATACTTAGTCACTGGAAAGCTGAAATTCAATTATTGAATTTTAAGATCCCGATAATCCAATTCCTTCATCAGATAAACACTGTTTCTAAGTGGATTTCTCATTTATCTTTCAGGTGTCTATTCCTAAGCATGATATGTCTATAACTAAGGATGATAATCCTCATCAATCTTCCGGAGAAGTTCTTGATGGTTCTTCTGTCCAACCTCCTCAGGAAGTCGTTGATACATCTCCTGTCATAGAATGGCTTTGCAATTTAGGCCTTGCCAAATATGAAGATGTTTTTGTGAGGGAAGAGATTGACTGGAGCACACTTCAGTGTCTAACAGATGAGGTGCTCTCTCTCTCTCTCGCTCTCTCTCCCCCCCTTCTCTCCCTCCCCACCCCCACTCCCACCCCCCACTACTTCCCTTCCCCTTTAAATGGTAAGTAATGGAATGTTCTTAAGCTACAACATTTTCACCTAAAGAGGTTGTTTAAATATGCTGGTGTGCAGAATCACCAAGTTCTCATAATAAACTTTTTCAATATCACGGTCAGTTACTGCAAATTTTTCATAAATGCCCTAAAAAGGGATTTCCCCATGTTTGACTGCGGTAAAAAAAGTGCTATGAAAAGTTGATATATCTAGATATGAACTAGTAAAGCCACGTCCATCATCTAAATATAATAATATATCTATAGTTCTGGCAGTATTTTCAAATGAATGGCGGAGGAAATAATTTCTTCTAGTGATCCTAAATTCTCTTCAAGTTTGCCCTTGCACCCAAACCAACCTTTCACAAATTGTAGTGCAATTTGCAAATGCAAGTGTGAAAGGTTGATATACCATTCATCTCCTACTGGCCTCATTTTTTTTTTCTCTTTTTTTAACTGACGCGATGCTGTGATGACGTTGTTATACTCATCTGATGCCAAACACATATAAGAAAAACCAGAAATATAAAAGAATTGGAAAGATAGAATGAAGGAGAAGTAGACTAGACAGACTGAAGAAAGAGAAGAATAATCAGAAGAATTTGAGGGAGAAAATACAAGATTATTTCACAATTCAGGAGAAATACAATTAATGAACCCTCTCGATGCAAGTCCTATTTTTATATCTTATAGAGGATTGCAATGGACTATAATACCATTTCATTATATATCTTCTTCAGTATCATAGCACTTGTAAGCATGCATAAGACTCTTTTCTATGTTACTGATTAGGGATGTCATAGTTTTCTACAAGCAGACTTGCATTTGATCATATTCTTCTGCCTCGATGTTGATCCTAAGCAGCGAGATGTTCCTTCTCTCAGCTAAGCTGTGGTTTTACCATCATTTTTAGTCTGGTCTGCTAAAATACTTAGCTCGAGTTTTCTTTATGCTTGACTGAAGTTAGACTTAGATTCCTGTCCATCAAACTCTTTTATTACTTGGCTCAAGTGGTATCAATGTTTTCCTACAGGACCTGTGTAGCATTGGCATTACTGCACTGGGCCCCAGGAAAAAAATTGTTCATGCTTTAAGGGATTTACGGAAAGATGTCACAGTGGAAGTGGAAGTGAAGAAAGATACCTCAAAAAATGTAGTTGACGAGACCAAAGCAGGAACAAACAAGTTAATAACTGATTATTTTTCTGGTCATTTTTCTGAAAGAAGCAGAGCGCAAGCTACTTCCAATTGTCAAAAGGAAGCTAGAAGTCAGCAAGATTCTGCTCAAAGGAGCATGTTGAGGAAAGGTCGTGTAAGAAACGAAAAACAGAAGGATATTCCTTTGTGGTGTTGTATACCAGGAACTTCATTTCGAGTGGTAAAATTTCTGTGTTTCTCACAACAAACCTTGATACTTTATCTTGTTAGAAATAATATTGTGTGTTGTCATCATCCAACCTCCATGTGGCAAAAACTGTTGATTTATGATATAATAATGTAGACTCACTAAGTTTTTTGCTACCAGTTCTAGTTCCAGTAATTTTTGTGATATGTACCCACTGAATAGCATTCCAGTTAATTTGATACAACAGATTTTCATGTGATTTAGCATAACAACTGACATAAGAAGTAATTAATGTTAGATGCAGTGGAGCGATTTAGATGCTATTACTGTTCTCCTGATTTCTTGTGTTACTAGAGTAATGATAGGCTTAAGTTCCATGTTCGCTTTATTTGTGTTGGCTTGAACTGGCGATTAATATGTCAAATTCAGACTGCAAGATGTTTTTCATCTGAATGTAGTTCCGTCTATCTCCTATTTCTCAACTCAAAGAATTGGGTTTATGATGTAGCATTAGTTCTATCATAATATATTACGTTGTTTTGCAGGATGCCTTTAAATATTTAAGAAGAGAATGCTCTCATTGGTTTCTTACCCATTTCCATTTAGATCGTAAGTCAAGTTCCTCACCTTTTTCTTTAAATTGTAAGATGTTGCTAATAAACGATCCCGGAATTCATTTTTGCTGAAGTGGTGATAATTATATCTGGCATGTTATGAACTTATAGTTCATGAGATAACTGATTTAATTCTATTGACAACATGTATTCAGGGGTTAAGTTAAAAGATACTCGCATGGATCACCTCTTTTATTCTTCGTTCATATCCTTCAAATGAGAATCATAGTCATACACTTCATTTTATGCCATTCGCTGCAGATTATCAAGGACTAACAAGATCCTTTTGCCATGGGATGATCTATTGTTCCTCCATTACAGCAAAGCTTATTAATCTAAAAATCGGGATCCCATGGGAAAAAATACAAGTCTTGCCCCTTAACCAGAAGATCAATGTTGCAGGAGTCGACATAACATGCTTCGATGCAAATCACTGCCCTGGTGCTATAATAATTTTATTTGAACTACCCAATGGTAAGGTGTGGATCAACTTGACTGAATGACATGCCTTTGTCTCTTTAGATGGTTTTTTGGTGTTTAGAAGATTGACTATGTGGACCACCATATATTCAGGCTGTATTACACACTGGAGACTTCCGTTTCTGTGAGGAAATGACAAAGCTTTCCATGTTGCAGACTTGCCCTGTCCAGACTCTCATTCTTGATACAACATATTGTGATCCCCGGGTAGGTTTTTGAACAGAATTGACTCTAAAAGCTAGGTTATTGCTCCAAAAGGTTCATATTGCAGTTTGCTTGGTATAGTTAACCAGATTCATTTCCAGGTTGGCCTTTGTTAATCTGGTTTTAGCTAGCTTAATATTAGCCAGAACTAGATCTCTGGAACTTTTACCTTCCAGAGTACAAATTTCTGCTCGAAGATAGTCCATCTGCATTGAGATTGATTTTGAGGTTGTTATCACTATATTTTGGACAATAATTTGTATAGAAGCTTTACTATCAGACAGTAACTACGGATGAGTTAGTCATAAAGAACTCCTCTGTATGTCAGAGCTACTGTTGACTAGAAAATTTTTATATTCTTGCATGTAGACGTTTCAGTAGAAAAATGGTTAGTGGTCTGTTGCCATTGTTCTCAGAATGTATGTGATAAGTGAGGTGATATAATTATTTAGCACATATAATTTGGTCTCAATTCTCAAATATCCTTAAAATTTTGTTCAAAAAGAACTTGTATTTGTTAGAGATGGCGATTTTATGAGCTGACAGTTCTAGTTTATCTATATTAGAGCATCTCCAACAGCCTCATTTTTAAAAAGCATATTCCACCAAATAGAGAGCATTTATAAATATAAAGAGTAAAATGTTTTAGACATTCCAACACACACTTTATTTTTAACTCTTTATTTTACCTTTTTCAAGAAAATTTTTTTTTCCCCATTTATTTTTAAATATCAATACCAATGGAATTATATGTAGTTTGTATTATCCAAGGAGTAGAACATGGGAAGTTGTACCCATTTAATTATAGAGAGTGGGTTTGGCTCTCCAAATTTGAATAGCCAAATCTACTCTCTAAATTAAAATGTTAATTTATTAGAGAGACTATGGGAGAAGAATTTTAGCACTTGACTCTTTAAATTAAAGAGGATTGGGGGTTTGAAGAGCCTCTTGAAGGTGCTCTTAATGCAAATAAATGCACTCATAAAAATGTATATTTCTTTTACTAGTTGCCTTGTGATGATGTTAAAAAGACTAATTCTCTCAACATGCCTGATGTATGTAGAGTGATTGGCTCTGTTTTAGCCCTCGTTAGCCTTCTATTTCAAGTTAGAAAAGAAATAGAATGAGCAGAAATGAACGGTGGAGATATGTGTAGTACGCATGAATCTTGTGAATACGTGAAAGTGATTAGTTTGACCAGTTTACATTTTGAAATAGAAATAGATGCTCAGTTAGTAATGGATGTTTCTGTTCCATTCCTGCAGTATGACTTCCCAAAACAGGAGGCTGTAATTCAATTCGTCATTGAAGCCATCCAAGCTGAGGCTTTCAACCCAAAAACTTTGTTTTTAATTGGCAGCTATACGATTGGTAATAATGCCTACTCTAAAATATCCCTAGACATGCATGAATGCACAATACCATCTTGATCCTTACACGCCCGAATCTGATTCGAATATTTCTTTGTGCACTCCCGGTCTGGCAGATCCACTGATTGCCTTCTTTTGTATTTTGTTCGATGACAGGAAAAGAAAGGTTGTTTATGGAGGTTGCCAGAACTCTTGGGAAAAAGGTGCATGTCAATGCAGCAAAATTACGCCTCTTGAAATGCCTGGACCTCCCAGAGGAAGACATGCAATGGCTTACGACAAATGAACTGGAAAGCCACATTCATGTTGTCCCAATGTGGAGTATTGCAAGCTTCAAAAGATTAAAGCACATCTCCAAGCAGTATGCGGTAAGGAATTCTTATTTCTTCTGCAATTTGTAGATTTTAGTAAAAAGAGTAAATGAAGGGGTTAACTTTCTAAAATTGAAGTGTTTGGATGGGTGTCTTTTGGAGTTTCCACCATTATCCAATATCCAATGTATTTCATCTCAATATCTGGATACACCATTTAGTTTCAAGAAAATGATTTTCAGCTTCTTTCACAAGTGATTAACATCAAATGTTGCATAATGTGTTCTAAACTTATATACCTTGTTCGCCATAAAACAGTTCTGTTTATGCACCAAATGAGGAGGAAGTATGTTCATGTATGAGAATTCAAGATTCTTTATGTTTTTTCAGAGTCGATTTAGTCTCATAGTCGCTTTCTCTCCAACTGGGTGGTCATTTGGTAAGGGCAAGAAGAAGTCTCCAGGAAGAAGGTGGCAGCAGGGAACTATTATAAGGTGATTGTTCAATCTCAAACTTAAACAAAAGGTTCTCCATTGTATCCTTATAACTTTGAACAAAAATATTGCTCGACTTGATAGTTCCAATGTACATGATCTGAGAGCTTAATGGCCGATGATTCAATTTTCTTTCAGGTATGAGGTACCATACAGTGAACACAGTAGTTTTATAGAACTCCAAGAGATCTGTCAAGTTCATTTCTCCAGTGGAGATCATCCCCAGTGTAAACAATCATGGCCCAGATTCTCAAAAGGCAATGGTCTCCCAGCTCTGTGCTTAGTGTATTATATGCAATTACAAGGTGTAATGATGTAATGAATGAAAAGCTTGAATAAAGTTTTGAACAAAATCATTTTCAATAGGACTTTCCTGCCTTTTCAGGGAACCCCTATCAAATATCAACTCTAAAGTCATGTTACATGCCTGTATCAGCACACTTTCAAGTTATCAAATATTCACACAAAAGGGTTCAACCCTAAAATTATTCTTCAATTTAGTTGGTTCATTGAATCGATCAAAAGTTGTTTTCATCAAAAGTTGTTTTCCTCTAGTTTTAGTTAGGATACTTTAGAGCATCCACATTGGTAGTGTTAAAGCAGAGTGTTAGTAAAGTTATTAGTTGACAATTTAAAAATGTAATTACATTGATGGTGTTAATGAAGTCATTAAAAGAATATTTTTAACAACTTGTTAATGGCCAATTATATTTATTTTCTTTATTTTTTATATTGTTTATAGGTTGAGTTAATTTAGTCATGACCCGTTTTTAACTTAAAGTTAAATTATAAGGGTTAGTTTAACACCACCAATGTGTTAGATATCAATAGCTAAATTTAACATTTTTACATGACACTTAACAATTACTAAAACTCTACATTATTGTTTATATGGATAGTTAAATCTAATAACACCAATGTGGATGGTCTTATATTCGTTTAGTCAAATAACTGCACGTTTACTTGATTTCAATCTTAGATAATTTTGTTCAATTTTACTGTTGTTGAAAATCAATGAATGGCAACCTAACTAAAATTATTTTGCAATTAGTTGGTTAGTTGAATCGAACAAAATCTGTATAGGCCTCTAATTTTAGCTAGGTAATTCATATTCATCCAATTAGATAACTCCAATTGATTTCAATCTAAATAACTTTGTTCGACTTTACTGCGGTTGAAAATTAATGAGTGGCAGCTAAAAAATTATTTTGCAATTTAGTGGGTTCATTGAATCGAACAAAAGTTGTACAGTCTTTAGTTTTTAGGTACTGAGATTCGTTCAATCAAATAACCACACTTTTACTTGATTTCATTTTCCCATAACTTTGTTCGGTTTCACATACTGTTGAGATTTTATGAGTTTTAAGGAATAATTAAGTACAATATTGACACATGGCTATTAACTACTCCCTCGTTCCACAAAGATATTCCTCGTCTCTTTTTATATCTGTCCCAAATGATTAGTTATATTTTTAGTTTTCTAATATACTCTTATTTACTGTGAATAAAAATCAACAATAGAGAAGAAATAAAGTAAAATATTTTTTTGAGAGAAAATAAAGTGAAATATTAAATAAACTAAAAGGTATATTAGGAGATATATTTTTAAATTGTAGATTTTCAATAACATTAATTAAGTTTTATTAATTTGTGTGAAAAATCACAGCGGAATATCTTTGTGAGACGGATAAAGTATTAAATAGAATGTAATGAGTGCAATCATGGTGAATAGAATTTACTCGATATAAGAAAGTTGCCAAATGTTATTATATTACTCCCTTCGTCCCAAAAAGATATTCCTCATTTTCTTTTTTATCCGTCCCAAATTATATTCTCATTTCTTAAGTTAATTTTTTAGTTTTCTAATATACCATCATTTATTGTGCATAGTAATCAACAATAAATAACAACTAAAGTGAAATATTAAATAAATTAAATGGAACATTAGGAAATTTATAGTTAAATTGTACATTTTCAATAAAATTAAATGATATTTTCTTAATCTATGTGAAAAATGAAAAGGAAATATCTTTATGAGACAGAGTGAATATTATAGAAGACACAATTGCCACGTAATGTTTGCCGTTGACTTAATAATTATGATTAATCAAAAGCCACTGCTCAACCAAGTACATTGTATATATTTAGTATTTACATGAGAATAATAATCTTCTTTAAGGATTTTTTTTTTTTTTACACCTCTAACTTTCACATTTCCCCCCCTACTAAAAAGACCATCAAGAAACACGTTGGAATAATAGTGTATAATTAATTAGATACGACAATAATATACAATAGCAGTAAAGTAATTATTCATGTACTTTTAGAAAATGAGTTGGTTGACCTATAATTATCCATAGGTCTTCCTATTTGGGATGAGAATCTAGAGTCACTCCCTCAGTACCCAACATGCATTTAGAAGAAGAGACACTCACAAGACATTGTCGATGTGATTAGTTTTGGATCTATGCAGAGATACTCACAAGAGACACGCAATTGTGATAAGGATCATGATGGTTAAGGACATGTGTAGTTTATGTTATCCTAACTCTTTAAAGACATAAATCGAGTCATTTCTGGCAGCAAAATGCTGCCGGGCTGCCATTTCCGACAGAAATGGGGGGGGTCAATCCCCCTCCATTTTGCTGCCAGAAATTGTAGCGAACTTCTACTCTATAACTTTTTAACAATAGATTTGATTTATAACAGTAGTAAAGAGAGTTACTAGAGCACGACACAAAGTAAATAATATAAACTAATCACACATATACAATTTAGAAAAAAATTCCATACACTCGAATTTGACACCTTAAAGTCTCGGGGCCTCAGCTTTTCTTCTTTATAAAGTTAGTAGACACTTTGAGAAGAATAATTAACACTTTGAAATAACTGGGATCAAAGAGGGTTAGCCTAGTGAATAAAGGCCTAAACTCATCATACTAGGGGTTCGAATCCCGTCTGATGTGCCTCCCCTTCATTCCTCTTGTATTTATTATTAAAAAAAAAAATGGCAATGAATGTACATGTCACTTGAGTAGTATAATATTATATTGATCACCACTAGTAGTTTAAGAACTGAATTTAAACCATAAACCTTCGATTATAGATCTTATGTGTTGGGCTAATATATAGCCGTATGTTGTAAGCTTGAGTTTAGGTTCGGGTCGGTTTGACAAATTATAACTCATTATAATTGGTTTTGTTTTAGAATTGGGAAACACGGCGAATCATAGCGTGAACACCTCGTAACAATTTGATGGTACTCTGATGTATCACTATTAGGTGTCAACTTTGGTTTCACCAAGTAATAACCCAATTATTATAAACAAAACCAATTATAATGGGTTATAACTGGAAGCCAACGAGCCAGAAATTGTCGAAGAGTGCGGTTTGCATGAATTTGCTCTGCCAAAAACGATAAAGAAAAATAGAAGCATAAAAAAAAAAAAAAAAGAAGAAGAAGAAGCTTTTGACCTTTGAATCATTAAGGGTTCATTTGGCAGCCAATTATAATTAGAATTTAATCAATTATTGGATTTAAAATTCAAATTTTGTTTAATCAGCCGAGTTGTAAGTCCCATGCTCGCGGCTGTTCCGAAGCCTTATTTCTGATACATAATTCCCCCACTTCCTCTTCCTGCCGCCCTTGTACTTCACCTCCTCATTCGTAGGCGGTAGCCTCAATAGCCAGAGAAGAAGTCGATGCCCGTGTCGTTTTATCCATTGATTAATGATTCTCGAGGTATTTTTCTTCTGGAGTCTGAAAAACTTTTTGGCTACATGTTGGGGGTGCATGTGTATGTATATGCAATGCAAGTGTTAGATTATTAGACTGTTGAATTCTAAATAAAGGTGAAAAAAGGCTGTCAAAATGCAGGGTGCGTTAAAAATATATATTTATAAATTTGACTGTTGGTTTGAGTTTTTAGTTTTTTAGATGGATTTTTTTTCTTTTTTTTAAATGAAAGCATTTAATTATATGGATCAATTGATTGTCTGACTTATTCTTTAAATTTTATAAAGTGAAAAGGGTAATTATTTGCATACATGGTTGAGTGGCATACTATCTAGTTCAAGAAGTGGTGTTAAAACTATAAACCTTTTGATTAGCCATCTTATATGTTGGCTCACTAGCGGTGTGTTGTAGCCTCGGGCTTGGACAAGAAATTGTCCAGGGCAGCGGCACGCATGATTTGCTTGTCGACTGGTGTCTAACTATTCAATGGAAATGAAAATAATAATAATAATAATAATACAAAGATATATTAAAATAAATTAAGCTAGCTAGCTGCAAATGGTTAAATAACCGAATGATGGACTTTCAAATTAAGGAGACCTTGAAATAATTAATTATACAACACTTGCATTTAAAAAAAAAAAAATCACACATTTTTTTTTATAGTCACACTTGACAAGATACTCTTTCTACACATCACATTACTTTTAAATTAATCATATTCCAAAGACTCACACATCAATTGTGTATAAAAATTTTTTGTAAAGATTATTTGTCGCAAAAGTAGAATAATTCTTTTATATTTCCACATTTTCGCATACATGCTTTCCAATCGTTCTAGTTCTGGCCGGGCCAGTGCAAGATGGTATGGGCCATAAGTACATTTGACTATGGTTGAAGCAACTGTTTTGTCCACTCCTGTCTTTATGCACTTTTATTTAGTTTCTTATATTTTATAACTGTATTGATTCTTTAATATGAACCAACACTGATTTTGTAGAACAACTCCTCATTCTTCCGCCTCTCCTCTCCCCCCTCTCTTGGCTCTGATTTTCAGAGGGTCTGGGGGTTGAATTGCATGGCAAAATCTTGTGGCTATTTCATCATTATGTTAGTCAAGTTTTTTCGGATCTCTGTGTTCATTCTTTTCTTTTTTTTTTTTTTTTGACTCAATACTCGTTCATGTGTATTGGTGTTGATATTTTAACGGCAAAATTTTTGGGTTTTCATCTTTTTTTGCCGTTGAATTTGGTTATTGATTATTACTTACTCACTCACCTTTCAAGTCTAACTTAATGGTCACCCGTCTAAATAGTATGTTGCCCATCCGTAACCGTTTCCTTCCTTGAATGGTATTCTCCGTTTGGCCCGCATTCATTTAAATAGAATACAATTTTCAACTACTATTAAAATTTAAAAGTCCTTCCAAAAAAAAATTTAAAATTCACGTACTGTCGGAGCGCAAAAAGGTAAAACATATGTATACAAAAAAGTTACACATTTGGAAAATTTTATTTTGCATAATGGTAAAGTTTCAAATTTAAATTTCAAATGATCATTTTGTTATTATCCATGGTCCATACATATCATTTTTCTTACACTTACTTGACATGAAGTTGAAATTTAGTTTCAATTATTACATTAGAACTCAATTCAAGTTGTTGCCAAATAGACCCCAACACTTTAATGATAAAATATATGAATTTGGAACCTTGTCAATTATTCTAATATTATGAACTTGTTGTCAAGATTTAAAGATTGGGAACAGAAGTGCAAATAGATGCAAAGCTTAGGGACCTTCGCTGCAAATTGCTGAATTTAAATAACACCTTAATTACTTGACTTCATCTAGAAGACTCTAGTGATAATAACCTATCTGCCTTATAGAGATACTTTCTCAACTATGCAAGAATCAAAGAACAATAACCATTTTCCCTTAAGCAATCTAACATATAGGTTCATATTCTCTGTCCGAATGATCCTGTGTAGCTTTATGGGCAACAGATCCAGCCGAAAACAATGAAATCCCTTTTGTTCTTGTCCCTTGTTGGCCATAAAGTTTGCCGCCATGTTAGCTTCCCTCCATACGTCCCTCGTTTATTTTGTTTTACTGTTTGAAGTTGCTTGTTTTTTGGGTAGATTCTAGTAGCTAAATTCTTGTTTGTTGGTAGATTCTAGTTGCTTTTTGGGGTAGGTTCTAGTATTTTGTTTTGGAACATATTACTACAAAGATTTTTGGTCATGTCATTTAAAGCAAATAGCTTCAAAATGCAGAACATGTTATAAGGTTTATTTCAATTATTATTAAGAAGACTTCGGTTTATTTCCGTGTTGTTTAAATTAAATTAAAAACATGTTATTTATTTGTTGTAAATAAGGTAGAACCATAGAGGTACGACAAGTGCAGTTTTTACTTTCTAAGGTGACTTGTCATTAATAAAGGGCATCTCATGGCAAACAACATATATATTAGGGTTATATTCTACCAAAACTATAAATTGTCTCTTTTCCTTCTTTTAGTCTTTTGATTTGGCCGGATAACTTTTATGGTATTTATTTATGGACACTAATACCTTGCCAAGTTTTTTGTTTGGACACCACATGCTCAATTAACGGGCATATTGTACGGTAAGGGTAGATTGAGCCAAAAAGCTGGAATTTAAGGGTATAAAGCGAAGTAAAGCCAAACATTAGGGGTAGATAGTGCTGATTACCCAAGAATCAAAGAACAATTAACTATTTTCCCTTAAGCAATCTAACATATGGTAAGTTCATATTCTCTGTCCGAACAATCCCATGTAGCTTTTTGGGCAATTGATCCAGCTGAAAACAATGAAATCCCTCTTGTTCCTGTCTTTGTTGGCCATAAAGTCTGCCGCCATGTTAGCTTGCCGCCATACGTGTCTGTTACTTCAATTTGGTGCTCCCTTAGAGGATTCCTAATCTCCACCAATGTATATTGGAGCTTCTGCTGATTGATCAACTGATATGCTGCCTTCGAATCTGTCTCAACAATCACCTTAGTAAAGCCTCTGTATATGCATTGTTTAATCCCCTTGAGTGTAGCTTGAACTTTAACCTCTGTGATGGTGATATGCTGCATTTTTCCACAATAAGCAAAAAAGAACTTTGCCTGAAGAATCCGTAGCAATACCTCCAATGGCAGAATCTCCAGAATTTTTCACACTACCATCCATGTTGAGTTTGATAAATCCTTCATCAGTTTTCTGTCAGTGGACAAGAACAGCCTTCTGAATCCTCTTTGTTTTAATCACAGAGCTTGTAAGACTTCTAAAATAACCCTTCTGTTGCTATTCATTTATTTATCCTGACGCTACACGACGCTCTTCCGATCTGCCACAGACACCAACAAACAACCAAAGGTAAGCATCTAAATCAGCCTGCCCACAATTCAAGAAATTAAAGATGATAGTTCTAGGATGCTTCCATTGCCTCATTTTCAAACCAAACTTATTATGGAAATAAAGCCAAGTTTGATGCGCCACAAAACCATTCACAAACACATGACATTGACATTTAGAAGCTAGATTGATGCCAAATCTATTATTCATAATCAGATCAACAGGTACCAGTCATGAACCAATCTCCAACTAAAAATAGATAGTTTAGGGAGCAATTTTTTTATCCCAAACCATAGTATAGTTTTCTTGTCTAGCCTTACCACTTTTGATTAATTCAAAACAAGAAGCAATAGAGAACTTACCAGAACTTTCCAAAGTCCAAACCATCTGGTCTGCTTCATCAGACAAAGGAATCAGCTTCACTGATTGTACCTAGGAATCTGCCAGTAGTGCTTGCAACTTGGATACATCCCATCTGTTCTCAAGCACAAAACGGATACTTTTCCATCTATATTAGCAAGGGAATTAACTTGATATAATCATCCATTGATCAAACCAAAAGGAGCAGGACCCCCATCCCAGTCTCCATGAAGTATGAGGTTCCATCAGAGGTTAGATCGACTTCATGATTTTCTGGTGGTTTTTGAGTGGTTTTCCATCATTTATTGCCATTATTATTATACTATTATTCTGGGACAAACATGTTAACATATTTTTGTGTTATCATCGGTGTTTTGTTACCACATTTTTTCCATGTTACCATTTGGTTATGTTTTTGGGGTTCTATTACGTTTTTCAACGGCGGCAACTTAGCGGCGACAGTGGTGTCAACCAAAGTGACGTGGTGGTAGTTTTGTTAGGAAACTATACTACTTATAATATTATATAATAATATAATTATATTATTATTATAATTATAATAATATATTAATAATAAAAATTATTATAATTATAACTAAATTTAATAAAAAATTGGAATTAATTAAAACTTGGTATGGGGTATTTTCACAATTGAATGGGGTATTTTTACAAATAACTTCAAAAGCAATGTCTTTTTCAAAACCCTTATTAAGAAAAGGAGTATTTATCAAAAGAGTCATTTATTCTTCTGTGCTACAATATCTATTTGTTTTTGTTTGTCATTAATGGATAAATAATAGTTAAAGTTATTATATATGCTTGTAATTTGTGTATTTGGGGGAATATTATTATATTTTAAGTTTGATTTAAACTAATTTATTGTCAATTTTTTTTTTAAATTTTTATGTGTTATGACATTTCTGGTGCACTTTTGTTTCCAACAACTTATAGGATAATTTTTTTTTCGTTCTGCCCCCTTCCAACCCTGGCTCTAAATCATATACAAAATCCTGGGTCCGTCCTGCATCTACTGGACATAAAACATGTGGAAAGTTTTCAACCTGATCAAAGAAATAAATCGCGCAATGATACAATGGGCTATGAAGTTTACAATTGTACGAGTGTCGGAAATTTGAAGCTATGGTTGCTCTCACGATACATCTTGTTGAATTATGGAATGAATCATTTCCAAGCAAATTGTATGCGTTCAAGCCATTTGGTTAGATACTCGCTACACCAAAATGTGACGAAACGAGCCGTTTGGTAAGAAATACCAAACTGATATTGTTTTTGTTGCAATATATGTTTTGTACCATGATAAATTTCGAGTAGAGTTTTTGAATATTCGCCAAGGGCAACGTGCAATACAATATTGTTAGTTTCATTTTTTCCTATATGATTCTATATTTGATGCATTTCATTGTCCTTTCTCCCATGTAGTAAGGATCGGTTATCATGCACTTTGTGGGGAGATTATATAAATGAAGTCAATAACTACTTGGAGTTGCCTACTTCAAATAATATTTTATTTCCAGCATACGTCCAAATGAGAAGTATATTCCAAGTTGCAACCTGGATACTTCTTTTTTTCTTTTCTTCTCTTTTTTTTTTGATATTCTTTTTAGATAAAATTTTATTAATAGTGGAACTTTGATGTTGCTTAGAGCTTTCTGTGAGAGATAACTTTTTCAAGAAGCATAAAAAAAGGATGTGTAACAGTCTTTTATTTTGTGTGGTGAGAGAGGTAGTGAGCCGGTCCATAACATTGTCGATACCTCATCAGAGTTCTGTACTCATCAGAATATGCTACTGATCAGGTTCGACCATGCCACAGTAGTCTATTTGTTCTCTGCTAAAAGAATGGACCTTATTGCATTGTTGTTATTGAGCCCGGTTGATTTATGTTGGGATGATGATTCTTTTGAATGGAATTCTTGACGTGAAGCTTTTATTAAGGGTCATTCATTTCTTTCATCATCCCTATAAGTTTTGGAATTATCATATTTTACTAGGTACGTACTTAACCACCATTTCAATTAACCGGAGTCATTTCCAGGTAGGCCCATGTTAAACTGGCTTTAGCTAGCTTAATATTAACCAGAACTAGGCTCCCGAACTTTTACCTTCCAGAGTACAAATTTCTGCTTGAAGATAGTCCATTTGCATTGATGAGATTGATTTTGAGGTTGTTAATTATCACTATATTTTGGGCAATAATTTGTATAGAAGCTTTACTATCAGACAGTAACTACGGATTGTATGTCAGAGCTACAGTTTGACTAGAAAATTTTTACATTCTTGCACGCATGTAGACGTTTCAGTAGAAAGAAAGTTAGTGGCCTGTTGCCATTGTTCTTAAAATGTATGTGATAAGTGAGGTGATATAATTATTTAGTGCTGATAATTTGGTCTTAATTCTCAAACGTCCTTAACATTTTGTTCAAAAAGGACTTGTATTTGTCAGAGATTGCGATTTTATGAGCTTACAGTTCCAGTTTATCTATATTAAAACATCTTCAACAGCCTCGCTCTCTATTTTTAAAAAGCATATTCTATCAAATATAGGGCATTTATAAATATAAAGAGTTTTTTTTGAGGCACTCCAACACACTCTTCATTTTTAACTCTTTATTTTACCTTTTTCAAGAAAATTTTTAAATATCAAGGACCAATGATATTGTTTTTATTGCAATATATGTTTTGTACCATGATAAATTTCAAGTAGAGTTTTTGAATATTCGCCAAGGGCAACGTGCAATACAATATTGTTAGTTTCATTTTTTTCCTATATGATACTATATTTGATGCATTTCATTGTCCTTTCTCCCATGTAGTAAGGATCGGTTATCATGCACTTTGTGGGGAGATTATATAGATGAAGTCAATAACTACTTGGAGTTGCCTACTTCAAATAATATTTTATTTCCAGCATACGTCCAAATGAGAAGTATATTCCAAGTTGCAACCTGGATACTTCTTTATTCTTTTCTTCTCTTTTTTTTTTTTTTTTGATATTCTTTTTAGATAAAATTTTATTAATAGTGGAACTTTGATGTTGCTTAGAGCTTTCTGTGAGAGATAACTTTTTCAAGAAGCATAAAAAAAGGATGTGTAACAGTCTTTTATTTTGTGTGGTGAGAGAGGTAGTGAGCCGGTCCATAACATTGTCGATACCTCATCAGAGTTCTGTACTCATCAGAATATGCTACTGATCAGGTTCGACCATGCCACAGTAGTCTATTTGTTCTCTGCTAAAAGAATGGACCTTATTGCATTGTTGTTATTGAGCCCGGTTGATTTATGTTGGGATGATGATTCTTTTGAATGGAATTCTTGACGTGAAGCTTTTATTAAGGGTCATTCATTTCTTTCATCATCCCTATAAGTTTTGGA
>CAVNYN010274867.1:0-26525 GCA_963692815.1 Nyctanthes arbor-tristis
GTGCTCTTCCGATCTCTGCCGGAATGGCAGCAAACACTGCCATTCCGGTAGTCACGAGCTGCTGTTACGGCAGTGAAAGACCCCCCCCCCCCACTTCAATTTTTTTCTTTTTGTTTTTAAATTTTTTTTAATTTAAATGATAAGGGTATAAAGGTAATTTTGTCAATCACTTAACGGAATTTTAGATGAATTCTGTTAATAGGGACCTTTTGCGTGTATTTATGAAAGGTTGATGGCCCATCGCGCTAAAAAAAAGGTTAGAGATTTTGGCGATTCTAAATACAAAAATTGGGAACGATATGTGAAATTTACCCAATTTAGAATTCTAAAGAAAGGAGTGGAGGATAAAACTAGAGAAATTTGATTTTAAGGTCAAAGTTTTAAATTTATATTTTATTTGAGATTGATCTCTTAAAGTTTATATTTTAATTGTACCTTGGACATATACCTTATCTTATATTGGAGGTATATCTTATCTTAATAGCTTTTTTTGATGGATTTATCTATATTTAAAAATGTTTTTGATTTTTTAATTCCAAAATTTTTAATTTAGGTATTTTGATCTTATCTAAAAAATATTTCCTAATTTGGATTAGACTATTTTCTTTTTAGCTAATGTGTGTTATTTTTTATAAGTTTTTAAATTTGTATATAATAAATATGATTTAACTATTTAGACATATTAATATAAAGACATATAAATAGACCAATAAATTGGTAACTAGATTTTTTTCACCCGTACGTTGCACGGGTATATTTATAGTGTACATTTATATAAAAATTGACATGTGAGTGTGGCCATCATGTAATAAATAAAGTACAATATATCAATTGTATTGTATAAAATTATGAATTGATATGGTCTCCTCCAAATATGTTGTGAGAGTTCACATGTCCAACCTATATAAAATTGTAATAATTAGTAGTTAAATAATTAGAAATGACAATTTGATCTATCAACCCATTAGACCCGTAGAGACCTACTCCTAATAGGATTGACCCGTCACTCCTAATTGGAGCAAAAGGATGGGTATATAGCAACATTGTCTACCCCGTCGTAGGTCTAGGGTGGGTACGAGCCAGGTTGGAGCCGCTCGATAGACCAGTGACCCACTAAGCATTTCTTTTTTTAAATAAATTTAATTCTAAAAATATGTAGAAATTATTAGAGATGATAATTTGACTGATTGACCCATAAATCTGTGGCAATTTATTTTTATTTTTTATTATATTATTTTTTTGAAAGAATCTTTCTATCGAATTGAAAGAATCATGTTATTATATTAGTTAATGTTTGAAAGTGTTTGAAAATTTTCTTTGAAATAGGTTTCCAACTTATTTTAAAATAAATTTTGGTTTCCATATTATCAAGAACTCTGGGAAGGAAATTTTGAAAATCAAACAGATATAAATAATAAATAAATAGAGATAATACCAGACAATTAGTTTGTAATGCCTTTATTTTTGAATAATTCAGTAGCAAGAAGAATAATTCTAAAAAATATTAATTCATAAGAAACTGAACAATTACTCGCCGTCAAATTTATATCAGTAGCGGATAATAAAAAATTGTAAAAACTCATAATTATATATAAATGCTAAAAAAATAGAAATGAGCACACTAAAAGAAAAAGGAATATAAAAAACTAAAAAAATTAATATAAATTATTGAAAACTCGTGATGAATATCCAAATAAAGAAAAATTTAAATTTTAAAACTAGAAAATGAGGCTTATAAGTTTTCGAATTTTTTTTATTTCGTTTAATGTAGGTCTTCCCTTTTTTACATTATCTTGATTAGTGAGTTAACTTTGCGTTGACAAAACTTGTATATTGACAAAACTAAACTAATTCCAAATTGTTTTATATTCGGAAGACTTTCATTAAGAAACACAATCATGGAGATCAATAATGGTTGATTTTTAACTTCTTCAACAAAAAAAAATGGTTTTTTTTTAATTTATAGATCTAGAGTTTTATCCATGGCAAACAGCAATGTAAAATTTCTGCAGACAATAATTTAAAAAAGTTTATCCAATTGGAACAATAGTAAGGAACAATACTTAAAACATAATAACTCGTGCCCTGTAACAACCGCGTCACGATGCACAGATATATATAATCACTACGCCCGTACAATACATAAAAGTGCTACATAAACTGTCACTATTTCTAGAAATTTTAATTTAACTTTATGATTTCCATGCAATCTACGACGCTAAAATAATAATAATAATAATAATAATAAAGAAAAGTGACATTTTTGGAGTTTGGTTTCCATAAATTCAAGGACTCTAATAAAGGAAAATTATGAAATTTTATAATTTCAGAAAGAGATGAATTATAGAATGAATTTTACAAATTATGGGAAGATTGAAGATTGAAGGGATTAGGGAAAAATCTATGAAAGCATAGTAATTCTTGGAAAATGTGCATTTTTAAGGGCTAAGAATAATTTCATATTTATTCTAGTTGTATTTTAGCAGTTTGCCTGTGAGACAATTGACGAAACATTAGTTTTACTTACTCATTATTATGATAATTACTATTCTTTCATAAATTAAATAAATAAAATAAAAAATAAAACCAATTGGGGTACCATTCGGCCAAAATTATTGTGCAACATCATGATGAGGTCAGTAAAATTATGGGCGAGAAAATTACAATTGAGAATCTAAATCCAATTGAAAACTCTTGTATTATATATGATATGGTTATTTGAACCTGCACGTCCCCAACCGGTACTCGATTTAAGTGGGGATAGGTACGGTGATAAGACAAAAAAATTTGATGGGTAGGGTAGGGTATAGCATACCTAACCCTACCTGGTCCATTGCCATTCTTAGATTTGGAGAAATTAAACACATTTTATTTTTCTCTATGAATATACTGCAATGAGAATTTTGTAAACTATGTAGTGTCAGTTAAACCATATTTATTATATATAAAAGAATTATGTTGATAACGACTCGATTTAAAAGCATATATGAAAAATAATTTAAAATTAATACATCAGCTAAAAAGAAAATAATTTAATCTAAATTAGGAAATACATCCTAGATAAGATATATATATATATATATATATATATAAAACCAAAGAGAAATTCAACATAAAGAAAGAGGATAACACATTTGATTGTAGCATTTGTAGATGAATGCAAATCAACAACTTTAGAAACCCACCCACGTTTAATATGGTGTGAGTGTTTCTGTATATCTCAGAAAATTTCACTTGGTTATGTTCACAAACCATTTTTATTTAAAAACAGAATCACATCCACATATTTGATGTGTTGCACAAATCTCAACCACTCAGTATAAGAAAATCTAATTCTATTTTTAAACAAAACACTTAGATCGGAAGAGCACACAATAATCAAATAAGAATGAAGGTAGCAGTGATAGTTGAAACATGAACTCCATATTTTTTTATTAGTTCCGGCAATCTATTTTGTGAAAATCTATATTTTCACGTACATTATAATACATGCCCAACTGATTATCTACAATGAACAAAGAGCAACTCCATAATTAACTATAGGAAAAATAACTTAAAAGGAATCGAGATAATACATAATACTTGCCTAACTGATCCATTTTTAACTGGTCCAGCTCCAATCAAATAGTCCTAAACAGATAAAAAAATTCAGTATATGACAAAAATGAGCAGTCTCATATCTTCAAACTTCAAAATATTAGATTTAAAAATTAAAAAAAAAAAATTTACCACAAGCAGATTCAAGGAACAATCTTCATCAAGGCGTCAATCAAAAGATAAAAATTATAAGCACAAGTTAAAACACCATATTGAAAAGAGAAAAATAGGGGAAAAAAGAAGAAAAAAAAAAACAAGTGGCAAAAAAATGGAAAAAGATAAAAGGATCGATTGAGTACCTAAGGTGGCTAAGGATGCGGAGGATGGTTCGCCTGTAATTTGTTCTTAGCGGCATCTATGGTGTGTCTACCAAAAAGAACGTTGCACACAGTAAGGTGGGGCTGTAATGAAGAGTCTGTAAACTTCTAAATATTTTTTTCTTTAAAATTAAAGTTTCTGGAACAGAGAACTTCTAACAGTGAGATCGGGAGTAAAAACTAAATAAATTTGAGAACCCAAGGAAAAAAATCAGCAATTACTTGCAACAAAGTATTTTCAAGAACAACATATTTAGGAGAAAAATGAAATCCATAGTACCTTGGCTAATTCTCTTGAAGCTGTTTTTTACCAAGAAAGCAAAGTCACAACCTTGTGCCTACAGAGATCAAATTTCGAATACCGATTTTAGCTGCTTTCAAACCAAACTGAAAACGATAAAGGAAAAAAAAGGCCTAAATGAGAATTCATAAATATCCCTCACGAAGCAACCGAAAAAAAAAGAACAACACAAAACGAATTCACTTCACCTTCTATGCAAAACGTGCACTGCTGCTACCTTTTCAATCTTAAAACCACATTTAAGTTTTCCGAGAGTTCTCTGTTCATCTACCTATTATATTATCAAATACATTTACATAATAATGTATTGTAGATAAAAAAAGCCAAGCATTTGACCTATCAAGGTTCTTGAACAACTCAATGGAACCACAACCGAACAAACTCATCAATGCATTGCTTAAAAAAAAATGACAGAAACAAACAACACCCAGCTATATAAAAAGACAGCAACAACTAAAACAAACTACTCCTTGTAACTATTCACGAAACTTGAAGCTTGAACAAAAACCCCAAAATCTAAAATAAAAACCAAGTGAAAAACAACGAGAATAATATTTAGAACACATAAAATCGAAGAAATAACTGACTAACCCAACTCAAAATAGAGAGAATCGACGCTTTTTTACCTTAATTGGTGGGGCTAGTGGACGAAGAAGAAAGAGACAGAGCGAGGATTCAACGAGCAAAGGTACCGAAGAGAAGGAGCACGGCGAGAAAGGGTAGAAGGAGAGAAGAGCAGCTCAAAAATCTGTGGAGAGCAGCTCAAAAATCTGTGGTCCAAAATCAGCGAGAGAGACTCACGCACTACCAGAGGAAGACAGAAAAATGGGGTAGTTGGGTACTACCAGTGGGAGAAGAGCAGATCTGTAGATGACTGATGACGATGCGTATTGAAAGAGAGGGAAAAAAGGACGATGAAACTAGCCAACAAAATAGCGACGACGATGAGTGTCACACTTCTGATGCTTATCAAATTTTTCTTATTAAGTGATCTATTTTTTATTTTTTAGTTGATAGCTCATACTTACAACGCGGGATGAGACAACCAAACAATTTGGTTGATTATCATATAGTTTTAAATTCCAAAGTAACTTTTATGACTAAACTCATCACGTTAGAAATAATCTAACTCTCATGAGCCTCTTTTCTTTTTCTCATTTTAGGCTTAGTTAGGAAATAAGTTTGGTTATCTATCTTTTACCCGTGTTTACTACACAACTATATCAAAATTTGCATAAGAACAAATTATGTTAATAAACTTATTTTATTAATAACTTACCGAGTCATGGGATTAGAAGGCCTTTACATGGAAAATAAGTTTCCAATCCATACAAAAGTCATTCATTATAGTACATACTAAGTGTTACATATGCAAGTACCTAGTTTATTCTAATATCATATTATTATATTAAGTGAAAAATATAGGTTTATCAACTATAAACTTATCATAATAGAGGTGAGTACGAGTGTAGGCACAATACACATTAAGCTCATATGTAGTGCCCACATACATAAGAAATTGCGGGGCATCCTCATAGTAACCCCACAAATCCGTCTCTATTACATGTGATATCCTACTCCCACTTACGTTTTCACTCTAAGTCTCAGCTTGCCTTTCGTATACTTTGCGGATGAACATCTATAAAAAAAATAGTTAAACATTGAGTGAGTACTATGTACCCTGTGAGTAACATAATGTTTTGGTTTGCCACGAGATTTAAAGAAAGCCATTTTACAATCACAAGTTCAATAAGTAAATGATGCACAAACCTTTTCAAATGCTTAATAGGGTCCAAACACTAGAATCATCTACTACCCGTGAATCACCCACTACTCTTGGGGAGCAATAATATCATTCAATTGCCAAATTCTCAAGGCAATACAATGATACATAGATCCACAATAACTCCTGTTGACCTTTACCGAAGTCTTAAAGAACATTATCGATCAAATCAGACGCCATACTAATCTTCTTATCCCGGGGTCATGGAATAGGTCATAGTATGGGAACAATTCAAAGCAATTCATTACAGAGCGGGTAGGGCAATACCAGTGATGTATATGCAAGAAAACATTCTATTTATCATCATAAGACATCAAATAATAATTCTTTTCACAAAGTGATGGTATGCCAGTGGAAACCAAGACATTAATTACGCGCCTTGCTCTTGTCCCTTTTTAGAGATTAGTGGATGTTTATTTTGTGGCCAAATACCTTCAAATCATTGAGTATCCTCAACTAAAGTAGCTTTCCAAGTCGGTTTTTTATATATATAGAAAAAGCTTGGCTTGAGAGGCAAAGAAAGTGTTTTAGAAGGTTTTTTGAGAGTGTTCTAAGCCCTCCTCAATTTATGGACGATTTTCCCCAATTATTTTCTAAAAGTCTTTGGATTCCACCAATGAAAATACTCCTAATTGTCTCTAAGGCATTCATACCTTGCCAATAGAAATAGGCCCATTTTGAAATTTCATTAGAATTCTTATTATTAAAAATGCCAAGTGTCTTATCATTTTATCCGTGTGAGCAAATCCAATGGTCTAAGCATTCTCTAGATTTTTCTACCTTTCACTTAATGAACTCTTCAACTTAATACATTTCATAATTGAGTCTTTGGCTTTTTGACTATACCACTATACTACCACATTTTTCTCTTTTCCTTTTTAAGCATTCTTTGGTTTTAAACATGCCACTCGATTAGTCTTTGTCTTTCTTTTGGCAACATTACCAATCAATGAATGTAGTTGATACAAGTTTAAGAAATCGTTTTTTTTTTGTTCATCCTCATTAGAGCATAAAGAAATGTTTTCACATTCCTATCAAGTATCACGGCTAATTAGTCGATTACAAAGATGCTCTCAAATTATTATAGCATGTCTCGACTAATTATCAGTAAAATTACTCACCGAGTTCTTAGTAAATCGTTATTCGAGATTTAAGTCAAAATAAAATTTTTCAAACTTTCAGAGAGTGTTACAGTGAGGCCCACAAACCAGCTATTTTATTATAGTAGGATATATATATATGTATGTATATATATATAGCGGATAATATATTGTTTGACTCATATTTTGTCTTTCATGATTTATTATTTGGGTTGAAATTTCTTAGATTTTATTGTTAACTTTAATTATAGAGATGACAAATTTAAATTTAATGATATTGTATATTTGTTGTTCAACTTATATTTCTAAATAGTATTAAATGATGGTAATAGATTTTTCACATTATTACATATGTACAAGAAATTATATGTAAGAATGTAGATTGTTTTTTGAATAATTATAAATTTCACGATTATTAAGTTCATCGATCTTATTGATTTAATTAATGTATACTTGTATTTTTATATTTTCGACGAAATTGTTAATATTGCAGATTTATTGTGTAACTAATCTAATGATATATTTTAACAAGTTTTTCTACCTGTGCGTACTAGTACCTTAAAAAAGAATTATATTTTAGAAAAAAAGAAATAAAGGTAAAAATGCCACGTTAGCAATAAAAATTGATAAATTTGGACAATAAAATCCTTTTTGCAATGAATACTAGGGAAAATTTTCAAACACTTCTCGAAAGTTTTGTTAAAAAACTTCTCATCTTATGTGGCGTGTATTTATTTATTTTAAACTTAAACCATATGTCTTTTAAATGCACATATCATACATTTATGTGTATTATATGAGAGGGAAGTTTTTTAACAAAATTTTCAAAAGATATTTAAAGAATATTGATTCTTTAACGTTGAATCACCAAATTAAAAATCATACGGTCTATTTCCACACTAATACTAGATAGGCTCTATTTTCCCAAATTACTCGTCGCAAAATATCGTCGAACTCCTCCTCGAACCACCACGACTCGCCAGTGCCATCCCCTTCCTCTCTTGCGCTCCAAGTTTTTCTCTGTTTTTTCGAATTCCAATCCCTCTAGTTGATATCTTTACAGACTCTTTATTATCTCCTGTAAACGTGAGATTCCATCTACCAACAGCAAAAAATGAGAAGCGGGTCATCGGAAACCAAATTCTTGCAAGAACTGGTTCTTTACGCAGCAAGCGCTGCTTTAAGCTGCTTGGTTTTGTTCGCCGGGCTCCGACATCTCGACCCGAATCGCGAAGCGTCCAAGAAAGCGGTTGAACACAAGAAGGAAATTGCAAAGCGGTTGGGGCGACCTTTCATTCAGACCAATCCCTATGAGGTTGAAATTTTATTTCCTATAAACCTAATTACAAACCTCGATATGTCTTCTTATTGCCTTTTTTAGTATTGTTATTATTTTTTTTGCTGGGATTTTTTCGTTAAGTAGAAAAATTAAATGTGATTACAATTAAGCTGTTTATAACTGAAATTTGAAGCATATGCTTGTTTTAATTAGAGAAAAGGAGGTAAGCTAGAATTTGTTTATTTATCTTCCTGTTGGATAGAGGTATGACTTTTTTGTGATATGGTATATACACTTTCAATAATTCTAAAGCTGTATTTACATTTGATTATGGTTTTTATCAAACCAGGGGAAACAATATTACTCATGTAATTTGCTAATTTTGTTTATGTTTGATTTGAATGGAAATGGGGCAACACCACCCATCCAGCTCAAGGCCTTGGATTCAGTAGTAGTAGCTTTGGCTTTAGAGCCATACAAGCCAAGTTTGAACTCATTTTCATACTTGTAAACTTTGTCACTATACTAATGACGGGTGGAGTTGGTGATTGCTCAGTGAGAATAAAAGAGGGGTAAAAAATAACTACTAAATGATTTTTGTATAGCAGCAGTTATTTCAATTGTGTTTCAAAATGCTGTCAAAAACCCAATACATTGAACCGAATTCTACATTCTTGGCTATCAAATTGCATAGAGTTGAATATACTTTTATGCGGGATACAAGTTATTTTGTGTACTGGTTTGGGCAAAACACTCTGGAAATATTCCTAATCTCTGTGCCTACAGAATATTTCATCAGTAATCTATTGTAGAAAATGTGTACAGTTCTTTAACTAGTCAACATGTGAATCAGTTTCTTCAACTGTGAAACCGCATATGGCATTTTAAGGCTAGGGCTTCTGCTACTAGCACTCAACATCTCAAGACAATTGAATAAACAGGCCCTCAGTTCTTGGAAATTTGAAAAAGACTTGATTTGTGTATGAGATCTTTTGGACCAAATAGCATGTGAACCGAGTCACACTGGGATCACTGATGTCTTTGGCATCGGATCAAAGACTCAAAATGCTTACTGTTGGTAAAAATTGTTTACAGTACAGAACCGCGCAGTCAGTTTGCTTATTGATGTTCAAGTACAGTTACAACTGCTATCAACTGCGGCTCTGGGGTGGTCCAAGGTCATGTGTAGATATAATTCACAAAAATTTCTTGTATTATGTAGGAGCAATATGAAGATTGAAAAAAGAAGGGGGAAAAAGATAATAGAGTAGAATCCTGTCACTGGACATGGGGTTGGGAGTCCGCCTTCTGGAAATTAAATGGATATCGAGAATTACAATAATTGGGTATTCAAGTTGACCTCTTGTTGTTGAATGAAATTTTAGCCTGGTGCTGACTTTAACCATGCAATGAGTTAGAAAAACCTTGTACTAAATTTTCTCAAACTCTACGAATTAAAATGTTAGTTAAATCCCCATAGTTTTGCCTGGTGGTGTGTTGCAATTTTCAGAATTTTCACATATTTACATTCATATAAAGACATTTATATATCTGCATCTTCCTTACTACTTCTCTATTTAATTTATTGATAGGATGTTATAGCGTGTGATGTAATCAATCCCGACAATATTGATGTAACATTTGACTGTATTGGAGGATTGGAAGCCATTAAACAAAGGATATATGAATTAGTTATTCTTCCATTAAGGAGACCTGAGTTGTTTTCTTGTGGAAAGCTTCTTGGTCCACAAAAAGGTGTACTGCTATATGGACCCCCTGGGACTGGGAAGACTATGCTTGCCAAAGCTATCGCCAAAGAGTCAGGAGCTGTGTTTATCAATGTGAGAATATCAAATCTAATGAGCAAATGGTTTGGAGATGCACAAAAATTAGGTGAGTATGTGGCATATTCTCCGAGTTCTTTCTCCTGTTGCATCTTCTGGTCTTTATGGATTGGTTTATGGTTGTTTATAGACTCTTTATGTATTTACTGATTATTTTAATTGGTTTCACATAATGTTTTGTTATTTCCCTATCTCACTGTTTAATCTATCCTGTTTGTACTTGTACTTATTGTGAAGGATTTGGGTTGCGGTAGATGGGGGTCCGGTTCTAGATGTTTAGCATCATTTACATTGTCTCCAGCTTTCAAATTCTTGGAGTTTAAAATCTTTATTATTGCTGCATTTAACTTTGATTTCAAACTAATTGCTCCGCCAAGGCATGTCTTATTACTATATAGATACTCTCTATTCTTGATACTGATTCTCATGGAATTCCATTAACTTCACTTTCTGATTAAAAATTCTATGCAGTTGCTGCTGTGTTTAGCTTGGCCAACAAACTCCAGCCTGCAATTATTTTCATTGATGAGGTGGATAGTTTTTTGGGCCAGCGCAAAACAACAGACCATGAAGCATTAACTCACATGAAAACTGAGTTTATGGCTTTGTGGGATGGTTTCACTACAGACCGTATGTTTTCCATCAATTCCTGGGCATCTTAACTAATGATGATTTGCCTTAATCTTTCACATGCCTTTCTGTAGTCTATTATAATATATCTGTCCTGGTTTTCAACCATAATAGTGATTCATAATTGTAATCCTATAAATTTTTAAATGAGATACTGGCAACTCTCCTTTTGCTGAGATGGTATGATTTTGTTTATGCAGATAATTCTCAGGTGATGGTACTTGCTGCAACCAACCGTCCATCAGAACTTGATGATGCGATTCTTCGCCGTCTTCCTCAAGCATTTGAAATTGGAATTCCTAATCTTCGGGAAAGGTCGCAGATACTGAAAGTGATTCTGAAGGACGAAAGGGTGGAAGATAATATTAATTACGACCATATAGCTGGTCTTTGTGATGGATACACGGGCTCAGATCTTCTTGAGCTCTGTAAAAAAGCTGCCTACTTCCCTATAAGGGACTTACTCAATGATGAGAAGAATGGAAAGTCATCTTCGGTTAGTATTTTTTATCCTTTTCCTATTCACCCTTTTCGGAATTTCACTTGTTGCCCGTGGTAAAAAAGGTCTTAAAACACTTGGCTAACAAGAATTATTTTAGATAATTTCACAATATATCTGTATTATAAGTTTTTAAGCTGCAAATTCAATTCAAAACACAATATGCCGCTGGAATTGAGGAAGATGTGAGTTCCTAGAATAGCCTGCTCCTTTAATGTACTGAAAGCGGTACCATTTCAATTTTTATCTGTTTTAATATTCAATTTTATAAAAATTCCCATGTCCCCTGCAGATGCAAATGCTTGGCATAAATCTAGTCACAAGTTAATTCTATTGCTTGTTGCTTCATGCCCTTCCAGAAATAAATTCTTTGAGTGCCGCTGCTTTGCTAGATTCCATTTTTTTTTTTTTAAAAAAAAAAAAGAGAGAATAGTAAAGAAGGATGAGATTGTGAAATTAAAACACTGAACATGAATGCTTGGGTTCTTTCCAACTATTTTGCTTGTTTTCTCATAAGAAATTGAATGTGCCCTCCAGGAGCCAAGGCCATTATCGCAGTCAGATTTGGAGAGAGTCATCTCCAAAACAACAAAAACGAAAGTAGCTGCAAGTGAATACTCCCGGTCAAGCTCACAATCACCATGGCCAGTGCATGGGGATTCAGACGATTATCAGGTTCAAGCAGCCATCAATGAGCTCTCTAAGCTTGTGGTTTCTCAAATTTTGAACATTCAGCAGGATTCTCAAGAACCATGACTGTTGTTCTGTTAAACCCTAGAGAAATCTAGTTGCTTGTATAATTCAATGTCAGTTAGATTATTAATTACTACAAGATTTTATGAACATGAGATTTATCCCTTTAAGAAAGCATATCCAAATTTGGGTTCTCCCTTTAGGAGGATCATTTTTATGTGACTTGGACTATGTGGCATTCAACGGCCATTGTAAACATTTTAGTACAGTAGTACTTATAAGTGAGGCTAGAGGTTGCTATCACATGAATCTGTATGCTTGCTGTGAGTTTTTAGATTATATGCTTCTATCGCCTTTGAAATTAGGGCTTACCACGACATGTATCAGCAGTCGCTCCTGACCTTGTCATCGTTGGCTGGCACTTTATGGAAATCCGAGCGAGGTCCAGCAGGATGAATGTTTTCAAGTGTGGTCCAGCTATCTGATCATGAGACCTTTAGCTGGAAATGTATTCTCGTTTGCTTCCGAACTACCAAGAATTCTAAGGAACCAGGTGCCTGGTTCCTTATAAAGTCAGGCACACACTTGGTTCCATAGAAGGACTCTCCCAACTACTTGTTTAATTTTCATAATAATTCATTCATTCAATGGAAAGTTTACTGGCACCCACCTGGTTTCATAGAAGGACTCTCCCAACTACTAGTTTAATTTTCATAATAATTCATTCACTCAATGGAAAGTTTACTGGCATACACGTACAGGCTTTGAAATCATTATTCATTGCACGGTGATGGATGATATTTCTATTTATAAAGCGAGGACCCTCTTGAGGGAAAAATTTCAGATTCAAGTAGTACGGAAAATTTAGTACTTTATGCAAATAAAAATAAGACAAGTATGTGTAGAAGTCCTAATTAAGCGAGAAGTTGAGCTCTTCGTATCTAGTTGTCAGTTAGCCATTTGTTTCAAGTATTGAGTTCGATACTATGAGTACAGAAATTTTATTCCCTTTTCAAGTTTTGGAAGTGTAACCAAATTATCACATCCTGTAAAGGATTTTTATCTTTAAAATAAAAGTAATATACCGGTAAGTAAATAAGTGCAATATATATTTTAAAACTTAGTCAAACATAAAATGTCATTGAGTATGAGTAATGTTGATTAAATATTAATATATTATTATATATACTAATTTTCATAGAGGCAGAATTAAATGGGACGTCTACGGCATTGTGAAAGAGCAGCAAATTTATATGGCCGGTGCACAACTTTCTTGACTTCTATATATTATCATGTCATAAGTTGAAAAGAATGATGATGTTAATTAATTGTATCTCGTTTCCGATAGAGTTTGGGTAAATAGCATCTCAGATTTCAAACTTTAGAAAATCTCCCTTAGGTCCCTGACTTTTATTTCCAGCAGTTGACGTCCTTAACCTTTTGATGAAAATCATCCGTGTAGGTCACCTTAACGGAAACATGGTGATGTGGTTGAAGGTTTTGGTCTCTATTAACTTTAAATGTTTGGACATGATTTGCTAGATTTTTGAGATGGCCTGGGATCTCATATATTATACAAATCAGTCTTGAATTTACTCGCCCTTGATATAATATTATGATTAGCTTGCTAGTTTTTGGAAAAATTTAAGACCCCAATTGTTAGAAATCAAAAGTTAATGACAAGAGGCTAAACTCTTGTAAAGGTTAGGGATTCGAGTGCTATTTACTCAAAATTTTTCAAGTTGAATTTTAAGTCAAATGTATAAAATTCGGTCTCCTCCGGCGTATCGCATTCACAATGGAAGCTTTATAAAGATGTTTAAATAATGTTGTGGAGTTTGACAAATGAAATGAAACACTCGGGAAGGAAGGATTCAAAGGTTTGACAACGACCAAGATTGATTGTTTCAACCGTCAAATGAAATGATAAAGCTGCAAATCCGATCTTATTACTCATTAACTGTGTTCAAGATCACCAATTTTTAAATAAATTGACCATTTGACGATAGTGACTCGTCATGTTGCCTTCATCTAGCTTCAACTAAATGCTTACATTCTCAATCTCAATCCGCACAAGACAATTTGGCCCACATTAATTAGCTATGCACTGTGCGACTTCTTGCGATTGTTTCGCAAGCAAGACTTTGAACACTCGATCATCTCAGGCACGCTACCCACAACCCAAATTCTAGTACTCCAAAACTATATTTCATTTTTTTTGATAAATTAAGAACTGACATGCGGATACAAGTCTCAATTTGTTGTCAAAGCAGGGTTTTTTAAACATAGGATTATTGGCGCAAAATGTCCATACCTTTGAGTTGTTTTGTAGAAATCGTCCATACCTTTCATTTCTTGTCAATTTCATCCCTACCTTTGCATTTCTTGACGGAATTCATCCCTATCGTCATTCGCCGATAATATTTCTGTTTTTCAACCTTTATTTTCATAATATTATATCTATATATACACACTTATATTTTATAAAACCTATATTAATGCACTAATTCTTATTTTTTGTATTTTAAAAAAATTAATGCACTCAAATCTAAATACGTCAATATAATATTAGAGAAGATTAAATAATAGTGTGCTTTATTTTATTATATTGTTTTACAGGATTCAGAACTGATTACTAAGTAAACGTATAGTTAAAAAAGTATAACGAGCAAAATAATTAAGAAAACTATCAATTCTGAATACTGTAAAACAACATAATAAAATAAAACACACTTCTCTTATTTAATCTTATCTAATATTTTATTGGCGTATTTAGATTTGAGTGCATTAATTTTTTTAAAATATAAAAAATAATAATTAATGTATTAATTTAGACTTTATAAAATATAACTGTGTATATATAGATATAATATTAAGAAAATAAAGGTTGAAAAACGGAAATATTAACGGCAAATGACGACAGGGATGAATTCCACCAAGAAATGTAAATGTGGGGATGAAATTGCTAAGAAATGAAAAGTATGGATGATTTTCACAAAATAACTCAAAGGTAAAGACTTCTTGCGTCAATAACCTTTAAACATACATATAGATTCTTAATTAGTTTGAAGTACGCTTCCAAATCTTGAGTATTCCTCGAGTTGAAGAAAATTTTTAATGGACCCAGATTCAACTTGCACCAACCACCTACCACAACAAAGTGAGGCTGTATCATACTTTTGAAGAGTGCAAGTGTGATATAACCAACCAATATTGGCTCTAATAGTAAGTCAAGGTGAAATTTTAGCAACTGTTTTGCAATTATTACCGGAAGAAATATGAGCTAACTTCTCTGGAAGAGAGCACATCGGTCTAGCTATGGAAAACAAGGTTGGACTCTTTATGGAGCTTGGTATTTAATCACAGACTGACATGTGCTCTTCCGATCTCACACCACATGACAGCATCTCATTGAAAACCAGACTCAGTAAGGAACCAGCCCTAGTTCTTTAGAAATTTTCGAGAGCACATTGAGTTTCTTTTTTGCTAATTTGAAGCTAGCTAGTGGATCTGGTGTAGTCCCTTATGGAAACTCAATCGGAGCAACATTTTTCACGTGAACTTATTGAGTTTTTTAAAGATCTAAAAACGGTTGCTTTATGTGTTTTTTATTTTATTTTATTTATTTATTTTTCAGAGATTTTATATTGCCCATCAAAAAAAAAAAAAAAGAAAGAATACACAACTGAGGTGAAAAGTAGGCTCATTTGCATAATTGCATTTGCATGTTGCGCCCCTATAACTTCTCTTTCTTCAATTTTCCATTTGAGAGGTTGTGATTTATGCACTTGGCGCTGGTTGGTCCACTCCTGGTTGGTAATATATAGTAGCAAAAAATCAACTATAAAGGAAATGTTCATTAAAATATTTTTCAATTCTCCCTTTTCGGACTTGATCACTCACGCTCCTACTTGTACAAAAGCGCACTGACGTAGTAATGTTTTTAAAATATTTTTTAAAATATTTTAAAAGTGATCTAATGTAATACTACATGGAAAAATAATCCTGCAAAGTGTGTTGCTTGTAAATATTATGTAAAAATTTTTATGTATAAGGAACATCATTCTTTATTTTAGACAATAAACGTGAAGATATCTATGAAAATAGGATCTTAGTGTCCGTTTAACAACTAATTATAATTGACCCTATCTATAATTGGACAAGACACCTTATGCTGAGTTGTGAAATGTGCGATCAAGTGTTTTTGTACAAATAAGATTTTTCAATTTGATATGTCATGTTAAATCAATATGAAGTGTCAATTATGTAGAATTGATATCTTGTTCAATTATAGACTAATTCATCTATTTATTTTAGTTGTCAAATGGGCTCTAAATATCTCAATATCACATGAGCATGTTGATCATCATGGATAACAATTAGCATCGATCCGGCAGAGACAACAACATATTTTTCGTCAATTTCCAATTCTTGACCAATGAAAAGTACCATAATAATTGCCGTGTGCCGTCTATAGCCTGCCATACATATTAAAACCCACTAATTCCCCCTTCATTCTTTATACCTATTCCCATTTCCTATCCAGAGTCCAAAATTCACAATAATCAAAACTTTCCTTTAGCCCCAGGATTCTTCCAATTTCAGTGATTCCCACTCCATTTTCCTCCACTTTCCATACTCATAATCCCATAATTTCAGCCCAGTATCATTCGGAATAAAGTTGAATTGCTCCTAATTGCGCAATAATTTTTTATCCCTTTGTTATCTGCAAGACGCCAATACCCTGTGCTGAACACGGACGACAGCTGACCTTACTCATCTGACGGCGCCAAGTGGAAAATGCTTCTTTCAAATCTGGGCATTCTGTTCTTTTCAATAGGAGTTGGATATGCTGTGTTTAGATTTTTGCTAAAATCGAGTTTGATTTATGTGTTGAAAAAATGGTGGAGATTTTTGAGATCGGAAGAAATGGTATGTGTATCAGCTCTACAAGGTGCTGAAATTCAATGAGCACATGCAGGAAAATCAGCTGTACAGAAAAGTGTATCTGTACCTGAATTCTTTGCCCGGAGTTGAAGATTCCGATTTTGCGAATCTTTTCTCCTGCAGCAAATCGACTGAAATCAAACTCGTTCTTGATTCCAATCAAGTCGTTGTGGACAATTTCCTCGGCGCCAGAGTGTATTGGGTGAACCAAATTCCCGAAAACGATGACTCGCCATCGCTGATTCTCAAGATCAGGAAAAAGGACAAGCGCAGAATTTTAGTTCCTTATTTGCAGCATCTTTCACTCTGTTTTCGATGAATTACAACAGAAAAGGAAGGAGGTGAGACTGTTCGTTAACGTAGAAAACAAACAGCAGAGAAACGGACGGTGGAGATCGATTCCGTTTACGCATCCGGCGAGTATGGAAACTGTTGTAATGGATTCAGATCTGAAGAAGATGCTCAAATCGGATCTCGAAAATTTTCTGAAATCAAAACAGTATTATCACCGATTAGGCCGTGTTTGGAAGAGAAGCTACTTGCTATATGGACCATCCGGCACCGGAAAATCGACATTCATCGCCGCCATAGCCAAATTCCTCCACTACGATGTATACGAATTCGACTTGAACAAAATTGCCAACGATTCTGACCTGAAGCTCCTCATGCTACAAACCTCGAACAAATCACTGATCGTGGTGGAAGATCTCGATCACTATTTAAACGCAAAATCGACTTCCTTAAGCTTATCAGGGATTTCGAATTTCATGGATGGGATATTTTCATGCTGTGGAGAAGAAAGAGTGATGATATTCACGATGAACAGTAAGGAAAATCTTGACCCGACAATAATCCGACCCGGCCGGATCGACGTTCATATCCATTTCCCTTTTTGTGATTTTTCGGGGTTTAAGAGCTTGGCGAGTAGTCATTTAGGCCTAAAGGAACATAAGTTGTTCCCTCAAGTTGAAGAGATTTTTCAAATCGGAGGGAGTTTAAGTCCAGCTGAGATCGGTGAGATTATGATTTCGAACAGGACGTCACCTAGACGGGCCATAAAGATGGTTATATCGGCATTACATAGTAACAATGCTAGTCGAGTTGCAAGGAGGTTGAGTGGAAGTAGTTCGGGTGACAGCGTGGAAGGGCTTGATTGTAAATTGGGATTATTTGGCAAAGAAAACAGTAATCCTATGAAAGAGCTCAAGAATTTGTATGGATTCTTGAGGAATAAAAGTAGTAGAAAGCCCTCTTTAGATCTCGATGCCGTGGAAAAAGAAAACGCAAATTTAATCCATCAAAGTTGACCAAGATTTCGCCCTGTAGTTGATTGAGTGGGTTTCTTGTCGAACAGTTGTAGTAGCCCATGGACGCGAGTGTCTCTAGCCGAGGCAGAGGCCGAGGCAGAGGCAGATGGGGATGGATCGATGGACGTCGTCTTGTTCGTCCATTGGACGACAGGGGCAAGGTTAGAGAATGACACACATTGATAATGCTCATTGCGATGGAGTTGTGAAAGTAGCTCACTTAACTACAGCCCTTAGGATATGCATTCTAGCGCTGATTTTAGACAATTAAAAGTCATGTCAAACATTGTGTTAATCATGTAAACTTTGATCATTGAGCTTTAGTAGTGAATTCAACAATTTTGTTATATATTCAATATCAAGAAATAGAGCAACAATAGTAAGATATGCAATGGTGCCATTATTATTCACACAGGAGTATATTATTTTGTTACTTTAGAATGTTAATTGATCTGAATGTTTTTGTCAAAATTCCTTTGGATATTGTAAGATTTAGAAAAATTCTAAGATTTACATGTGCATTCTTCTAGTTTCATCGATGTTGTAGATGGCACCAATGACTCAAATGTACATAATAATTGAAAGTTGAGTCTTAATTTTGTAAAACATAAACAATTTTTTATCCGAGGAAGTTGATTGTAGTAACTAAAGAAAGTGAATGCAAAATTCAGGCAAAATTTTGTAACTTGAAGACCTAAATAGACCAAAACAGACCAAAGCAGAATGTATCACAAGTCAAGTGCCCATACAAGATCTTAACCCCAACGAAAGATTTCCAGGCTCTGGCAATATACCGTTATAAGCATGATTTTTAGGCTCTAACAAAATGTGTACACAATTTGAAAACATAACCTAAATTTGGATATACTTCCTTTAACATTATGAAGGATCATGTCTTAAATGATGATTGCATTGTTTCTCATTACAAGAAATATAAGAAAAACATCAATATCAATTATCAAAGGTCAAATTCAGGTACCACAAGTTCTTCATTTGTTTGGTGTTCAACTTGTCAGCAGTTCTCGGTCAATCCTTTAAAAATGAAATTGCCAATAGCCCACAAGCAGCTTCAATATGAACATTTTGGTGTTCAAATACTTATCTTATTCACTAGCTTTCAGGTATTACAAGAGATGTTAAAAAGATAAGCAAGCACTAGTTTCCTAAATACCTCTCAGACGGTTTCTATACAAAACAATCTTTACATACACCCAATCTAATATGTTAGTCACCAACATGAAACATGCAAACCTTAATGCCTGATTGAACACTAAGATCCCTGTTACTCCCAAAACTCCAAAACCGAATCCAAGTCCCATGCTTATGTAATATCCATCAGTGATAAACTTGTCCTCGACTTCATCTTGGATTTTCTTTGTGGCGAACCTTCGATCTTGAGAGACCTCATCGCCTGGGCAGGCTTTTCTAAGTGGGGGCCACAAAGTCCACAGTTTTCCTCAAATGATGAAGAGTTGAATGTTTGTAAATGATTGATCCACGGTGATCCGGATTAGGGATGGATCATACAAGCTTTTGTATGTTTTCGTTAGGTGGGGAGAAGAAATTCTGGTGAGGAAAGTATATGTGCGATTCATCAGAGTGAAAGAGGATGGGAGAGAAATTATCAAAGAGAGCCAGCATGTCAAAAGGGAATCTAGGAAATGGAATCTGTTTGTAATTACAACTAGAGGGAAATGCAGCCCATAATGTGAGTGTAACCAATGATGGGTTACTCATTTCGTAGCTTCTCAGTACAATAAAGGAAGAAGCACAACTAGCCACTGATGAAGATGCTAAAACCTTTAGTCTCTGGAGTTCATTGGAAGAACAATTACTACCAACAACAATTGAGAAAGAGGGGCTGCTCAAAAATATGCTTATGACTATCAAGAAAGGACCTTGTTTCTTAGATGAAGACATAAATGAATTCAAGTCAATATGTGACAACCCTACTACAATTAAGAAAATTGCTATAGAATCGCACTTTAGGTGTCGGTTGTATTGATGAATACGCGTCTGTTTTGAAAGCGATGCTATTGGCAACAACGCACATAGTAAGGATAATACGTGTCGGTTTTTGAGCGACACCTAAAATGCACAATACGCATCGGTTGTTGCCCAAAAACCGACGCATATTCTGCACAATAGGTGTCGGTTGTAGAGGAGGAACCAACGCTTATTCTCTCTCTCTCTCTCTCTCTTTTTTTTTTGGGCCTAAAATCACCATTAATAGCCTGCGAAAGAAAACAATAAATGCACAATAAATTATTTTTTTATTTTCCTAACTTATTTGTCTTGTTATCTCCTTATTAATTTGCATAACAAACTTAATGTCTCTAGGCAATGCATCAACTTTCAAAAAAAATCTTTGAAGCATTTTATCGAACATGTAGTGTGCACCTATAAAAATCCCACAAATTCATGAATTTTAACAAAGTCTTGTGTACCCATAATAATAAACGATGCCCAAGAAATTACATATGTCAATCAAAATCAACAAATTCCATGCTAACAAATTATACACAAACTCTAGAATCTTAATTCCCAAAATTTAAGCAAAATGTTCATTCAATCAAGCAAAATTTGCACATTTTCTTACATTGTACTTAAAAATCACCTTACACTTGAATGTAGAAGATGATGGACAAATTCATTGGATCTGAAAAATGAGAGGGCCGACATTGCTAGCGGATCGATTTCAGAGCGACGCGGCAGAAATCACGAACTTCTAGACGCCGGAAATGGTGGACAGGCGAGACGACCACAATGGTGGACTTCAACACACCGGAAATGGTTGCACCGCCGTTAGGTCGAATCGCCTCAGTCAGATTTTAGGAGTAGAAGGAAAAAATTTGAATTTGGGGATTTACATTTTGACAAATTATACGCGTACTTTTTTAAATTTTGAATTTGATATAACTATAGAGAGATCGGACGCCTATTGTATAATGCGTACTATTTTTAAATTTTGAATTTGATATGACTGTGAGGAACTGACTCCTATAGAACCGATATCGGCTCCTCGAAGAACCGACGCTTATTGTCATTGTTTATCGAAATTTTCAAAAATGTCACCGTCTTTTCTTTGCTTGTCACTTTTTAAACAAACCGACGTGTATTTCCTCTTTTTTTTTTTTTATTGTAGTGAATTGTCTCTGGCCTTGACACGGTGTTCCAGTTTGCTCGTGGCCTATGAGCAAAATATGAGAATTATCGCCTAGCAATGGTGACCAAACCACCATATCCAACCTTCAATCAATTTCTGCTTACCCTTCAAGGGCATGAACAAACTCTTGCTGTTTAGAAAGACGAAGAGAAAATTGTATTGAGTATGCCCAAGCTTTCTTTGGCCAACGAGGCCATGAATGTGGCGGCGGCGGCGGAGGTCCGATCTCTTATAACTCTAGAGGAAGAGGCAGAATCACTTCAAGCAATCCTACAAAAGAAATAAAAGAAACAAAAGACCACACATCTAATAAGAAAGATGATGCAACCTGTCAAATATGTGGGAAAATGAATCATAGTGCTGTTGATTGCTGATATAGGTTTGACTATTCATATCAATCAGAGAATCTTGCACAAGCCTTGGCCGCTCTAACTCAACAAAAATAACCCCTCATTTTATGTGGATTCTGATGCAACCACACATGTAACAACGATGCATGTAACTTGTCTTGTCTAAGGCCCTACAATGGTGATGATGTTATTTTTGTTGGAAATAGAAATAAACTGCCCATTACACACATTGGAGATGCTAAGGTTGGGAATTTAAACTTGAAAGATGTGCTTGTAGTCCTTTAATTGAAAAAGGATTTGGTCTCTATTAGCAAGTTTACCTCAGATAATCCTTGTACTGTTGAATTCGCATCATTTGATTTTGTCGTTAAGGATCGAAACTAGAACATATTAGTGAGGGACCGCAAACAAGGACAACTCTATGCACTAGATGAAAATCTTCAAGTGGCTTTAACAACAATAATGTGTAGCGGCTCATTCACGTTGTGGCACCAACGACTTGGACATCCAAGTTTGAAGATTTTATCTTTGTTGAAAGGAAGAAAAGTTATTGATGTCGCTAATTGGAAAACTAAACCTTGAGTGTGTATTAGGTCCAATCCGAAAAGATCTGTAAGCTATCATTTAATTTGAATAATAAAGTCTCATATTTACCTCTTGAAAAAGTTCATTGTTCTTTGGGACCTGCTCGCAGTTCAAACCAAAATTTCAGGTTCTATGCCATCTTTATGGATGATTTCTCACGTGTCGCATGGATTTATCCATTAAAGAAAAAGTCAGATTTCTACCCTTACTTTATCAAGTTTCAAAAACTTGTAGAAAACCAGTTGGATAGAAAGATTAAAATCTTTCAATGTGATGGAGGTATGAATTTAAGCCGGGTGAATTTATGAATCATGTGGAGAATTGTAGAATTTAGTTACAAATCTCGTCCTAAAAAATGGATAATTTTCACTCTAAGTACCCAATCTTTCAACTTTGTATCAATTTTGTCCTCATTCTTTTTTTGGACCTACTAGACCCCCCAACATTTCATTTATTATTGTATTATGTCCCCAACGTTACTTTTCATCCTCAACCTTTCAATTTAAAAAAAAAAAAATCTCTTTTTTAGTTGCGAAATTTACCCTAGGGTAAATGTGCAATTAAAAGAAAATTTAATTGCAAGTTGGCCCTTAAGAGAAACGATAAATAGTTGAAAATTTAGAATGATCATTTTTATTAAGAAAATAATGAAATCGTACCCACCTTGCATCACTTGGCCAGCTAGAACGCTAAGCATTCTGACGGCCAAAAGTTTACCGGGCCAGCCATGCATTTACCTGGCCAGCCAAGTATTTCCGCAAATCTTCTTCAATGTTGGCACTTTAGAATATTGTTCTAACTTAGTAATTATATATGTGATGTAAGAGTAAAGTGTTGAGTCAACCTGAAAGGTAAATATGATAACTCCACATATAGTACAAAACTTACTTTGTTGAATATATGCTTCCTACGTGCAATATGTGAACTATGCATGTTTACTCTTGTGCATTAATATATTGATATTATTACACCTGTGATGTGTTACACGCTATGTATGCATATATTGAGTGAGTGGATGATTAGCATGTGTGAAAGGAACATGTCATGATATGGTAAGTTGTGGATTGGTGATGCAATAGATGATTTGTGTGAGATCCTCTTATAATGCGCCGTTTAAGTAGCCATCCGGTTAGATATACCACTTGGGAAAATGTATCTTTCGTGAGTATTGTGGGCTCGGAGGCTGGACACAGTGTTGGGGCCCGGCGGCCCACTGCTAGGTAGATATACTGGACGCAGTATTGGTGGCCCGACAGTAGATATGATATGATCAGGCCTTGTGTTTTGATATTGATCAGTCTTTGGCGACGGTCAATGCATGGTAAGTCCTTGAACAAGGCACGTGTGCTCCCTCTCTCTCTCTCTCTCTATATATATATATATATATATTGACAAACTTTATTTATGATGAGCTCATGCGATGCTTTATATGTGCGAAACGGGCTATGTGTGACTAGTTGGTTGTGTGTGGGAGCATGAGTTTATTTGTTATTACATTTACTGAGTCTTTATTGCTCACACATTGTACTATAGATTTATATGTCAACAATGCAGACCATTAGAGATTCAAGAAATGTCTGACTGAGATACGCTGAATCAGGCCAATTTTTTCGGGGTAATTATTTCTATTCTACTGTGCCAATTAAAATAGTATATCCTATTTTTCTTAAGGGGAGGGTTGCTACAGATTTGCCATTAAACTACTTAAAATCAGCTATTTTTTAATTGAAAATTTTTAATTTGATTATATCATATATTAATCATTAAAACTGTCATATAGTAAAATTCGTTTATCTTATTTTAGCTTTATTAGTTTTTAACCCAGTACTAACTGAGTGACAAATGAGATAAGTTCTTTATTAGTTTAGTGGCAAGGGAAGTAAGTTTTAAATTATAGTGTCATTATAGACAATTTTTTAAAGAGTTTAATGTCATTTAAAATATGCTTTAAAGTATAGTGGTAAGTGAGACAATTTTTTTAACGTTTAGTGGCATTTCAGATAATTAACTCTAAGGAGAATACATACTACAATAAAATATGGAAAACATACCCCATATCAGGGAATCGAATCTAGGCACCTAACCAAATGGACTAAGCCTTATTGGCGCAAAAAAAAAAAAAAAGAAAAAAAAGGAGAGAGATATTTATGAAAGGAAACTTATATGATGATAAAAAGAAATAATTTTAAGAAAGGAAATAATTAGAGAAAGTAAATCTACGATTAATGTGGTGTAAAGAGAAAAATAATTCGTTAAACATATACATCTAAATGAGGTCATTAATGGGTTGCCAACTAAAAAAATGATGTCATAAATATGGTTCGAATAAGTATTGCAATAGTTAAGTTTTCGTCTTTTGAGTAGGAGGCATCGAGTTCGAACCACACTTATCTCTCCTCTCCCATGTCTCCCCCTTGTATAAAAAACAAAAGAAATTTTTTTTTAAATTAGGTCGTTAATGTAATTCTAATTAAGGATGCTTAAATAAATAAAATAAAAAATCTAATTTGTAGTGTGAGAATTAATATTGCAGTGATAATGTAATTACTCTTAAATTTAATATTGTGGTGTGCTTAGTGAAATTAGTTATGTAAATATTACTATCCTTTTAGAAAACTTCCAAAACAGCCTATGTTTGGAAATGACATCTAAAATGTGGACCTTTTTTAGCAAATTCCGAAACTTCCAGAACAGCCTATATTCGAAAATGACATCTAAAAAATAGACATTTTTTTGTAGATTCCAAAACGGCCTATATTCAGAAATGGCATCTAAAAAGTGGACATTTTTTTACAAATTCCAAAACTTCCAAAACGGCCGATATTCGGGAATGACATCTAAAAAATGGACATTTTTTTTTTTTGCAAATTTGTCTTAATAATATATATTTTCTTTTGAAACGAAAATGATGCTCAATTTTTTTTATGAGTAGTTATATTAACACCATGTTTTTTTACTAACGACACAACAACATAATTGCATTCAATTTCCTCATTCTTTTTTTTTTTCAAATTTTTACATTTCCATCATTAACTTATTTCTGTTGTATTTTTTATTTTTAATCATTTATTAACTGTAACATCTTGTATCATATAGTATTTTGATTTTAAAAATTTCATTGTTACAACTTTCAAATTTTTTTAATAAATACAAAATAAATATATCTATAAAGTAGAACTATATATTTTGTTAGAATCGAAGTACAGAAACAAATTTTTTTGAATATATACCCATTATCAAGAATATGAGATGATAATTAAGTGAAGAACTTGAGAAAAAATATGTCAGAAACTATTTACGACAAAAATATTACAAATAATAAAGATTGAGGTTCTTTACTCTAATAAAGATGTAGTGTGTTCTAAAGATTGACTTTTGTTGACTAGCCTAGTTGAACTAATTTCCCCTTTGCAGTACTCCTTTCCTTTTAAGTCAGTCCAGTGCAATTTCTCTACTATATTAAAAGAGAGGACTATTCACGCTAGATTTATTTTAACTATTCATAGAACAGTAAATGGGAGACATGGTTTCACTGCATTCACAAGATAATTTGCTGCTCTTTACCTTTCCCCTCACTCTTTCATTCAAGATTTATCACTCCATTCATAGAATGATTAGATCCCTCCATCCTTGACCTTCATCTCGAACATCTCTCGCAATTTTTCATGTAGAGACCTCGCTCCAATTTCAACCCTCAGCTGGTTACCCCTCTTTTGCCGAATTTTCCATTCCCAAATCCTTCCAATTTTTCACTCTACTCAAGTAATAATCTCTCAAAACCTTAGAGACCCAAATAAATTCTGTTGCTGACTTGCTATCCCGCCGTCCGATCGAATTGGGTTACACGTGTAAGACTCCTGACATTGTCTGCAACTTCTGATGACGTGACTTTCTGAATGTACAGGTACATATTCATTCCAAAATTGCCAATTGAAGAACTAAGTTACAGACTTAGATAAGCACGTCATTAATAGCTTCTCATGCTAGGTTTCAAATATAAAGTATTTTATATTTGCAACTAGAGGCAGAGACAGGGGCATACTGGTCCCCGGCCCACCTCGGTCTATGCCCAATACTAGGTAAAAGAGGAAATTAGACAAGTTACGGTGGTTTTGAAACCATTTAGA
>CAVNYN010274868.1:0-17053 GCA_963692815.1 Nyctanthes arbor-tristis
AATTTTGCCAGGGTGTCCAAAATTTTTGTAACCATTACCAAAACGTAACCCATTGAATTCTAAGTAGAAAGACACCAGCTACGCAGCCAAACTCCACCACACATGCCCTCATGAGTCATCGTTGAAAACTTCAACCGCCTCATCGTCGGTCGATGCCCTGCCACCGGATCTCTCTTCTGCCGCCATGCACCACATCAATTGAGAGCCCACCTTATGCTCGCTCATTCGGTCTAGTCTATTTGCCCAAAAAATGGCCGGCGGTGGTTAAAACGCGAGTTGTAGGTTTTGTTTTTCTTTCTTCACAAATTCCGGTGGGTTTCCTTTCAATTTCGGTCACAAGAACGCCCACAGAGCTTTGATACCACTGTTAGGTTTATTTCATTGCCAAAACACAAAGATTACATAAAGGAAATTAAAATCAATTACAGTAAATTGATTGAACAAAATTAAAAGGAAATAATTAGCAAAAGAAAAAAAAAACACAATGACGTCCCTTTCTTCTTCTTCAGTTACTGTGTCAATGGTGGTGGAGTTAATCGTCCATCAGGGCTTAGACTTTTCTCCCAACTCTGACAATGGCAACTTCTTCAAACCAACTGACCAGCATTTTGTAAACATTACCACAACCATAAAACTAAGGTAAAAAAGACACACAAATATATGGAAAAATGAAGCAGAAGTCGTTTTCACAAAGGATGTTGAAACACAAAATGCTACAAAGGAAAGTTTTTACCAAAGAGAAATTCTTGTTGGTCACTGGAGTCCACAAAAAAACATGCCTCACATATCTCACTTTTTTAATTGCTTTTTGTAGGAATTTAATTCCCAAATACCCCTTTTTATATTGGTAGAAAACACATCTTTTTAGATAAGAGCAAATCATAGCAAATATATGCACATCCATCCGACGGTTGACACAAAGTGATGGTCATCTAAAAGTTAACCATTTGAGTAAAAACCTAATTGTTAACACCTCTAAAGTGGCAAATATCCGGCTATCTAATTATGGAGTTGGGCTACATAATTCAGTCTTAGATTTTTTAAGCCTCTAAGTATTTTCATTATTTCATTTGAGTCCTTGTCATCACTGCCCCGAGTTTATTAAGTATCAACAACCCAGACAAACAACACATCTAAGAGAACACTTCTATTCCATAAAATTGTTATTATAATAAAACGCTGGCAAAGCATCAACCATACTGATGTTGACCACAATCATAGGGTCAAAAAACTATATATTTACTAGTAAACATTTCATCTTCATGGTGGCATAGAGTCAACACCTAACAAAGAAAGAACTATCATAAACAATGCTAAGAGTATGTTTGATTACCAAAGCTTTTTTTATGAAAAATAGGTTTTTCGATCTAAATTTCAACTTTCATGATGTTTGATTCACAATTTTTTCTAGGGAAAATATTTTCCTCTTTTTAGTCTTGTGAGCACATTTTCCTTGAAAGCAAGGAAAATATTTTCTTATGGAGGGGTGTAGTTTTTTTTTTAAAGGTAATTCAGACTTTTTCTTGGAAATATCATTTTCAATCGAAAGCTTCGTAATTTATTTTTTACATAATTCAATTACTGGTAATTCAATTGAAAAGAAAATAATTTCTTTCCAGTGAAATTCTATGCTTGTAATCAAATGTACCCAAAGAAAATATTGAACACTAAGATAAAAAACCGATGATAGAATCTCTGAAAAATTAAAAAAAAAAAAGGAAGAGAGAGAGAGAGAGAAAAAAGAAATTGTTTCAATGGTTATTCCCAAAACGAAAAGAGGAAATCCAAATGCAACTGACAGTCTAGATCAGTAACATCACAATAATTTGAAACGTACAAATGATGTTACAATAATCTAAATGATTTTGCTCTGCAAATAAGTTAAAGCAATGATTTAGCTTCCAAAATGAGTTGAGAAACGGAATAAATTGATAGAATTTACAAATTGCCATTGATACGCCTCTAGAAAATTACGCACAAAGATGGAAATTAAAAGGGATTGCTGAAAATTTTTGAAATTTACTATGCCAATACAATTCCAAAAAATAAGCCAAACATCTATATAGTGAAAAATTGACTAACATGGTGTTCTTCATTTTTCTTTTCATTGTTCTCAATTTTCATTCCCTTCTCATGGAAAACTGATTTTCCTTCAACTTCCAGTACCTTCTACATAAATTACAAAGATAATAATTGCCTCCAATCAGTCCTAAAGACAAATCTTTGATTTTCCACATTGGATCTATCGAGCATAGGATTCAAGGCATCAAAAAGGTTTTACTTGATAGTGTTAGGTTGTGCTACCTAATAAACCTGGGGCTATGATAGTTTATTGGATTATGATTATATCCACAGGCGAAAGCCGGTGAATGGATTGGAAAATATTAAAAGTGTCAATTGTGTCACCCCGAGTAGTGTCGGACCAAGTATGTCTAAGTGGCTTATTTTGTAGTAACGTGGTTAACATAGTTGCTCATAAGCCCACCCAAACACACCCCATTCCTTTTGCTTGGTAACTAAACGAGAGAGTTATTTTTTACTTTGTTTGACCGATTGGGATTGTTGCATGAAATGGAAAGATTCTTTATAATTTATTTCTAACATTAAAGCACTTGGCTGACTTTTCTCTTTTTAATGTTGATTTGTCCATTTTGCATGTGACCACCAAGAGCCAAAATTGCCGAGACACTGCATGCCTTTTTGCTTTGTGAAAAAACCAAAACACATACTACCTTTTGTTGTCCTTTTTCTTGGTGAAAAATGTGGACTTGTGTCGGTTTGTTTTAGCGTTGCCAATTGAAGGGAGTTCTATGGTTAGTTTGGGTTGTTTTTTGGACGATTTAGAGGACTTGGTTAGAGACCTTTGACACTTGAACCTGACCCCTGTTCATCCGACGCGATTCCACCATCTCTGGACGACAATTGGAGAACAAGACCATCTCTTTTATTCCTTTGTTATTTCTTCTTTCTTTTGGCTAAGTTTGTATTGTAATTGATACATATTTCTGATATTTTGCTAGGTGTTAATTCCAACAAATAGTTACTTGATGGTAATTTTCTACTATATTTTTATTTGATTCCGTGAATTCTATTTATAATGAAAATGAGAATTCTAATAAGTTAGGGTTTTAGGATTTGTATTTTATTTTCTTAGTCGGTGTCCAAGTTAATCCATTTTTATTTAAACCTTAAATAGAACCCCCTGTAAATCAGTTGATTTCGAGTAAAATAGAGATTTTTATTGGAATTTCAACCACTGTAAGCGTAGTGTAGGATTTATAGATTTGTCTTATATTAAATTGGTATCAGAGTTTGGTTCGTAGAAGAGGAAAAAATGCTTGAGGTAGTCATAGGGACCAAGGACTTCATAAGGAGATAACGCATTTGCATAATTTGATTGAGAATCTTACCACAATGTTCAATCAATTTTAAGACATGGGTGAAGCACTCCATAACAAGTGGATATGGTTCTAAACAATGAATTTGGGGATTTAGGGTTTACCAACGGCCTAAAGTCTACCGTTGGTTTTGAGATTGGTGAGCAAGCATCACTAAGGAAGGGGAATTAGTTGTTGATTCTATTGTTTTTGATACATCTAGACTAGAGTTGGCCGTTGTTAAGCGGACAGCCACAAAAGTTGAAAAGATGGAGGTTCTACTTGACAAGTATGTCGAACTAATTGGCATTTTGAATGAAACTAGTTTTGAATTGGGCGAGATGATGAATTTGAATAGTATGAAGAAGAAAATGACGAAAATTGGGGACTAGGCCTCAAGAATTTCAATGGCAAAAGTATTCAGGATCTATTGTTCTAGCATAGGTGTGGACCATGTGTGCAAGGGAGTCTAATACCTTGATACAATTAAGGATTCCGACATGGTTGTGGACTTGTTCAAAAGACTCTAGTTTGTAAATAATGAAATTAAATATATTGTGATTACATGTTTTCAGTGGGCTTCAAAGGGAGGTTCACTTGTTGAAGTCTATTTGAACGATTTGCAAGAAGATTTATTGGGTAATGTGGTTAAGTCAACAAATCGGTCCTTATACTTGATTTCAGTGAATTGCTCTTATTTGAGCATGGCAAGGCTAGAATTGAGAACGAAACTAAGATTCAAGGGTGAATCTTCTCTGTCCTGGGGAGAATGACGAAGATGAAAATTCTAAAAGTTTCAGCCCGTTGTGTCTTCTATATGGAAAAACTTCAGTACTTCAGAGGCGGTGAGCATTCAGTGTTTTTGACTAATTAAGAACTCAAATGTGGGTATTGGGGCCCAAAATAAACATCAAATTGGGACCCCAAAACGTCTATGTAAGTTTTTGATTGGTCTGGAGCAACGTGTTCGTTGCTCCTAGAGCACGGAAGTTTTATCCTTTTATATAGTTTAGCCAACTAATTAGTCAAGGCTTTAGAATTCAAAATATTTAATTATTTTCGTATTTTATTTTCTTACTTGACTCCTAACATAATCAATTGATATTTAAACCTTAGATAGAACTCATTGTAAATTGGTTGATTTTGAATAACAGTGATTTTTTTAAATTGAAATTGGAATCCTTTTATTTGAGATGTTGAATTGTAGACTGCAGTCTACCTCATATTATAATTTCTATTTATTGATAATTTATTTATTTATTATCTCTAATCTCTAATACAGTGATCAACCTTTCTAAAAAGGATTTCCCTCCTAAAATATATTTCTAAATCTGTTTGTCATATATGTCAATGATCCTTAGAAAGGAATGCTTATCAGTCATTGTAAAAGATAACTTCTCTAAATACAAGATCCAATTTCCCTCTTGAAGTATATTTCTAAATCTATTTGTCATATCTGAGCCATTCATATAAAATGACACTTCTTAGTCATTGATAAAGATAACTTCTCTCAATCCAAGATCTTCTATCTTCAATTATTAAAAAAATTAATATTTTAATTTATTTTTGGGATTTACGCTATTTTTCTGGCTAGTTGATTTTTGGAGTTCACACTGTTTAATGGTGATTTACATTTACCGGATATTTTAACTTGATAGATAGTTGTTAGAAATTTTCTACTATATTTTTTATTTGATTCCATGTATTCTACTTATTATTTATTTATTTATTCATTCATTTATTTATTATCTCTATTACATCTCTAACTAATAATTTCTAATACATTAAAGAGATTTAGGGGTCAACAGTTCAAAAAGGAATTTTCCCACCTAAAGTTCATGTCTAACTCTGTTTGCCATATCTCAATCATCTATATAAAAAATACGTATAAGCTGTTGATAAAGCTAAATTCTATAAATCCTAGATCATATGTCTTCAGTTATTAAAAAAAATAAAAGAAAAAGAAATTGAAAATGTTCTCTAGATTTTTTTTGGCAATTACACTTTGAAAATCGTATTAATATTTTAATTTATTTTCTGAATTTACTTTTTTTTTTTTTTTTGGGTTTGTTGATTTTAGGGATTTACACTGTCTAATGGTGATTTATATTTATCAGATGCTTTTAGTTGATAGATTAATTATTCCATGAATTCTACTATAATTTGTAATTATTAATCATTTATTTTTTTTATTATTTCTAATCTTTAGTACATCTCTAATCTCTAATACATTAAAAGAATTTAGTGGTCAATCTTTTTGAAAAGAATTTTCCCTCCTGAATACATTTCTAAATCTTTTTCTCATATCTCAACCATCAATGTAAAATAACTTCTCTATACCCATGATTCTGCATCTTCAATTAGAAAAAAATAAAAAAAATCGTAAATCTTCTCTGATAATCTTCGAAACCTTATCCTTATACGTTAGCCTCAAACACTTTTTGCAATTACACTTTGAAAATCGTGTTAATATTTTATTTTATTTTTGGGATTTACATTGTTTTTTGGGTTAGTCAATTTTTGGGGTTTATGTTGCTTAATAGAAATTTATCTACTATATATTTTTGTTTGATTCTGTAAATTATATTACAAACTAGTTTTTCATCCATACGATGCACGGAAAGAAATCATGTGGGAAGAATAATTCAAAAAAATCTAACTTAATGATTTGACAAATTAGATGCCGATACATGTTAAAAAAAGGTGAAATACTTGATAGCGTAGTATAGCATCATATATTTGTTTAAACCTAGTTATATTTTACTTTAATCTTTTCATATAATATAATAATTAATTCATAAGAATTATCAACTATTAACTTTTTTTTTTGTGTACACCAGGACCCTTGAATATAATCGTATCTTAGTCAGCTATCAATTCGAAACCACTAAGTGGATTATTTTGATTGCGGGATTTTCATGGAAATGAAAGGAAAATTTGAAAAAATGATACGAGATGACTCAAAGATAGAATCATGAAGATGAGATAAAATTACGAAGTTAACACAACTCAAAAATTTTGAAGATAAATCGAGTAGAAATCTAAAAAAAGGAAAATCAAATAGAGAAAGTACCATTTACCGTATCGATTATCACATTTGGAAACAAAGAGACAAAATTATCTCTACTCCTATGAAAAGTGATAGGTAATTTGTGGTGAAATTGTACTGCATGCTCCTATCACTTAATTAAGCTATAGATTCTGCTTATTATTTATTTATTATCGCTAGTCTAATCTGAAACACATTAAAGGGATTTAGTCGTCAACCTTTCAAAAGAGAATTTTCCCTCCTAAAGTACATTACTAAATTTGTTTATAACGGTAGTGAGTCGTCACTTAATAACGTCCACATACGATGTCTGTTTTCAACCCATAATCTATGTTTTAAGGTAACTCGATGAGATCAACTGGACTAGCTGCTTTGTGACTGCTAATGATGGATTTTAGGCGTTTGAATCGAAATGCTATGTTTATTTATGTTTTCCTATTTTATTTTGAGTCAATGTTCGTGTTTTGGCCTATTTGTTGGTCCACTGTTTTTTGTGGAGTTTGTAAGTCGATTAAGAAATCTATTCAATTTCAATTTATTACCAATACATTTTTCTTATTTTTTTGACATATTCTTCCTAGAGGCACAGGCATTTATGGGCAGGGAGGACAATTGTCGCCCAATCATTTTGAAAAATTTCAATTAATTATTAAAGAAAAAAAGGAAAATAACAAATTATCCAATTACACTGCCAAACCAAAAAACCAAAACCGAGTTTCGGGCTTTTGGCGCACGTAACTAGGTTAGACTACGAAACAACCAATTCTTAAACCATGATTTGTTAGGAAAAAAATTTGAATCATGTTCCACCGTTGACCAGACTACTCGATTATGGCAACAAAAAATTGAATAACCCTATATCGCATTACGATTTGACTCTTACATTCATCTCCAACCATTGGGTTTTCCATATTTCTTGCACAATTTATCGATTGCTTCATCGTTCATCATTGCATTCGTCCACCGCAATCCACCGAAAAGTCACAATCCTTTTCATAATTTAAGGTATAAACATCTTATAATCACTTCTTATTTCTTAAATTCTTGATTCTTGATGGTGTAAAATTTCTAATATAAATGGTATATAATGTTTATTGTGAATTTTTATGAATTCTTCACTCTTCAATAAACACCTTCAAGAATTCCAAGAAATAAGTAGTGATTATAAACATTTTCGAATTCCAACTATAGAATATGATGTTAGGGCTCGAGATAAAATTCAAAGAGCATACATGCAAATTGGTCCTTGTCAGACTCGAAGGCATAAGTTTCCACAACCAAAATTTGGAAAATTTAATGAGACATTTTCAACCTTCTTGTTTTAATGATTTTCCTCTTGATTGGAATATAGCATAGAGAAGGATACAACATTTTGCTTCATTTGCTATCTTTTTAGATCAAGTGGTGGAGAACACAGATAGTGACACATTTGTCAAGAGAGGATTCAAAAATTGGAAAAGAAAAGAAAGATTACAAGAGCATGTCAACGACCATAATAGTGCGCATAATAAAGCTTGCATTAAGTATGAAGACTTCATCAATCAAGGTCAAAGTATTCAAACAATTTTTTGAGGCAATCACAACAATCAAGGAATGATTATAGGGTTCAATTAAGTGATTCAATTGATTGTGTTTGATTTCTATTAGGAGAAGGGCTAGCGTTTCAAGGACATGATGAATCAGAGCATTCAAATAATCAAGGGAATTTTCTTGAACTGTTACATTTTTTAGCTGAGCATAATGAAGAGGTTAAGGCAGTTACTTTTAAGAATGCTCCTGGGAATCTCAAGTTAACATCCCTTGATGTGCGAAAGGACATTGTAAGTGCTATTGCTTCTAAAAAAATTATGCTATTCTCAAAGACATTGGAGATGGGTTATTTTCTATTTTGGTAGATGAATCTCATGACATCTGGGTTAAGGAACAAATGTCTATTGTTTTATGTTATGTGAATAAGAATGGATATATTGTGGAATGTTTTGTAGGTATCGAGCATGTAACGAGTACCACAGACTCTCTATTAAGGCTGGTATTGATCACTTATTCTCTAAATATAATATAAGCATCGCTAGCTAGTCTGAGAGATCAAGATTATTACAGGGAAGTAATATACAAGGAGAATTTAATAGTCTCAAAACACTTATTTTAAAAGAGAACCCAAGAGCTCTACTATATTCATTGCTTTACTCACCAACTTCAACTAGTGCTTGTAGCTATAGCAAACAAGCACATAGAAATTGAAGCATTCTTTGATTTGGTTGACAGAGTGGTGAATATTGTAGGAGGATTAGCTAAATGTAGTGATTTTCTTCATGAGCAACAAAGACCCAAAATTTTAGTGGACCATGGAGACATTTCAACTGGATGAGACCTTAATCAACAAACTACTCTTAAACATCCAGGTGATACACATTGGGGATCTTACTATGGTTCTTTAGCTAGCTTGATTCACCCGTTTTCACCTACAATTGATGTCTTTGAAATGATTGCCATTGATGTTCCAAGTATTGGAAAGGGAGGTGAAGCAGATAATTTATTGAATTTGATATTGACATTTGACATTGTGTTTAGTCTCCATCTCATGAAAAGGATCTCAAGAATTTCAAATGAGTTGTCAAAGGCACTACAACAGAAAGATCAAAACATTGCTAACACCATGGCATTGGTGAAAGCTTGTAAAGAAAGGCTTCAAACAATGACAAATAATGGATGAGATTCTTTTTTGGAAGAGGTATGTTTATTTTGTCAAAAACACAACATTCGTGTTCCTAAGATTGACGATATGTATAGACCTCCACGACATTCGCGTCGAGCATTCCAGAAATGACAAATTTGTGGAATAAATTACCTAATTGAAATCATGTAAAATCATAATTAATCCAAAGCCCTAGACATGATTTCTAAATCCCATGTTGAATCAAAGAGGATACAATGAAAGATTGTGAAAGATATCTGAATCCATTAGTTTTCTTAACCTCGCAAGTTATGATCTTCCAATTGATTCGTAGTTCCCTCGTGAATTTTATCTATTAATGAGGCAGAGAAAATGGAAAAACCCTTGTTCAATCAGGGACTATGAATAATATATAGACATAACTTTATAGTATTTCCAAACCATTCCCTTCAACAATTTAGAAATACAAAACTGGTCTCTACGCATTAATTCCATGACACTTTAACACCCAGTAATCACAAAACTTTATAAATCACTTCTAATTGTCTATACCTTAGGATAGAACTGTACATTAATATTACATGTGTGGCCCCACATGTTGAATTTTATCCAACAATCTCCTACTAGGCCATATATCTAATTCAACAAATGTGCTTAACTTTAGAAGCTCCAAAAAGAGGCTATCACAATTTGGGTATTTCCAAATAGTCTCGTCCATTGATCATATTGATACAGGATCAATGGTCACATGATTAAACCAATATGCCAATAGAGATCAATCACGATTTAGAAGGATTTAGAACGTGATTAAACCCATAAATGGTCATGTATACCAATATAACCAAATGACATAGGTCAATTATGGATGTGTAGCATGGAAATTGCATGTAATGTGATCTAGCCATGCCTATTTCCAGTTGATCCTGCCTTATTCCTTAATGAGATTAATAATGAACATAATGCAATAGAATAGTAATTGAATACTTTAATTCTATACAGAAATATATCCGAATGCATAAGCACGTCCAAAATAAAATATAAAGCAACAATAAACTCCTGTTAAACCATAATATCCTCAAACAAAATAAAACTGATATGAGCGGTGTGCTCATGAAAGACCTTGGGTGATATTCCCTTAGTAGGAGGATCCACAATCATGGAGTTTGTCCCAATATGCTCTATGGAAATCAGTCTACTCTGCACTTTTTCTTTTACTGCTAGAAACTTTATGTTAACATCTTTTGACTTAGATGATCTTCTATTTTTATTGGAATACAACACTGCTAACTTATTGTCACAATATAACTTAATTGGTCTTTCAATAGGATTCAAAAGACGCAGCCCAGTGACAAAATTCTGCCGCCATATTCCATGACTGGATGCCTAATAACAGGCCACAAATTCTGCTGCCATGGTAGAAGAAGCTACGAGTATCTACTTAGCACTCTTTAGAGAAATACTGTCATCATTGAGAAACACTGTCTTTACATCCATCTGATGTAGCTCAAAATTAAAATGTGCAACAAGAGCCATAATTACCCTGAAAGAGTCTTTCATAGAAACTAGAGAGAAAGTCCCTTTGAAATCCATGCAATCTTTTTTAGTAAAGCCTTTAGCTACGAGATGAGTCTTATAACTTCCCACATTACCTATCGAATCCCTTTTGGTTTTAAAAATCCATTTTCAGCGAATGGGTTTCATACCATCTGGTAATGGGACAGGATCCCAAACTTTATTGTCTTGCATAGACTTGTACTCCTCATTCATGGACCCTATCCACTTTCGAGAATTAGAGCCCTATATGGCCTAATGAAAATTGATTGGATCATCTTCCATTATTCCATTATGTTCCGCATGTTCTTGGAGAAATACGACATAATCTTATGAAATAGCACTTCTCATTTCTCTTGTGGATCTCCTTACTTCTTGAGGTTGTTGAGTTTGTTCTTCTGAAATAGTAGTCTCATTCTAAATGGGAGGTTGTTCAACATTGTCTTATTGAGGATCCTGACTCACTTCTTGATTATTGGCTGGTATGAAAACCTACTCATAGCCAAAAGCAATAACAGGAATCGAAGCTGATTCCTCCTTGAAGGCAATGTCTCTAACTTTATTTCTTCTTCCAAACTCAACCTCCCAAAAAAGTGTTGCAGTTCCCGCCTCAAAAATTGACCGACATGTGGGATCATAAAACTTATACCTCCTAGATTGCTCAGCATAACCAATAATGTAACTACTAATTGTTTGAGAGTCCAATTTATTCTCGTGTGGCCTATAAAGCCTAGCCTCAGCTGGACATCCCCAAATGTGAAAATGCTCCAAGCTAGGCACTTTGCCTGTCCAAAGCTCATAAAGTGTTTTAGCGGTTGCTTTACTTGGTACTCTATTAAGAATGTAAGATGTCGTCTTTAATGCTTCTCCCCAGAGTGATTCTGGTAAGGTAGATTGACTAATCATACTCCTTACCAAGTCTTTAATCATCTTTCAGCCACACTATTCATGCTAGGAAATCATGGCATGTTGTACTGTGGCACTGTTCTGCATTCCTTTAGGAATTTAGGAAATGGCCCTAGACGTTGTTCACCGAAACCATCATATCTACTGTTGTACTCACCCCCATGGTCAGATCTAATAATCTTAATCCTTTTAGTGAATTGATTCTTAAGCTTAGCTTTAAAAGCCTTGAACACATCCAATGACTGAGATTTTTCATTAATGTGATATAGGTATGCATTACGTGAGTAATCATCTATGAATAATATAAAATATTATTGACAATTCCAAGAAGTTGTAGGGAATGGTCCACAAATATCTAGAATCAATTTTAAGACATCTAAAGCCCTATTGGCATCCAATCTTTTAGTTTTAGTCTGCTTTCCCTTTATGCAATTAATATAAATATTTAAGTTTATAAAATCAAGGAAATCCAAAATACCATTAGACACAAGTCTCTCAATTCTTGCTTTTGAGATATGACCTAAGTGCTTGTGCCATAATAATGCCAAATTTCTTGATTTAACTTGCATTTAGTACCACGTGATTCAGTACGCAAGGTTTAATGATAAGATGTAACCATATCAAGCAAATATAGGTTATCGTATGAAGATAATGAGCCAGTACCTATAATATTTGAATTTAATAAAAGACTAAACTGACTATTTCCAAAAGAACAATAATATTCAGATTTGATAAATTTGGGAAAAGAAATCAAATTCTATCTAAAAGACCGAGCAACAAAAGTGTCTTTCGAATCAAAGTAGTAACCAATTCCTAGCAATAACCTAAATGTGCCTATTGCTTCAACCACCACCGATTCGCCATCACCGATATAGATATATCTTTGACCATCATTTAGCTTTCGATAGCTCAGGCAACCCTGCATAGAAATACTTATATGAGTAGTAGCACCATAGTCTAACCACTAACTGTTTCTAGGTACTGAAACTAAATTAACCTCAGAGCAGACCAAAGTATAAATTGTACCTTTCTTTGCATGTCGAGCGTGATATTTGGTACAATCCTGCTTTAGATGTCCAGACTGTTTGCAAAAGAAGCAACCTTCATTATCCTGCTGCTGTTTCTTTTGCGGTGGAACTTTATTAGTAGCTTTATCCTCCTTTGCCCTTTTCTTGTCTTTGCCCTTAAAGGTGCTGGTTAAATGAGCCATTTCAATCTTATCTTGCTTCAACCTTTCTTCCTCTTGCACACAATGTGAAATGGGCCCATTAAAAGTCCATTTTTCCTTAAATTGACTGAATTGTGGAAAACGTGACATTAATACCAAATGTACGATCAGGTCATCAAACAGCTCAAGTTTAATGCCTTAAGTTTTGAAGCAAGATGAGACATCTCCATAATGTAGTTCCTTATGTTTCCTTTGCCTTTATACTTCGTTGAAATCAAGTTTTGAAAAAGCGTACTTATTTCAGCCTTATCGTTTTTTGCAAAATGTTTTTCAATTTCGGCAAGGAAATCCTAAGCACCCCTAAAAGCTTCTGGAATGCCATGCTTAATGATCATAAGACTCATGCGATTTGAGTGATCCCACTTCTCAAAGTTCTTGTCATCAGGTGAAATTGCATCTGCCAAAGAAACGGGTTCCTCAATCATAAATGCAAGGTCTCGATCCATGCAGCCAAGAACAATCCATATTTTCTCTTTCCAATCCTTGAAGTTTGTATCATTTAGCATTGGAATTGAATTTTAGTTAGCAGATATTGTAGTAGAAGAAATGTTAATTGTAAAGAGAACAAAAATAACCAAATAAACTTTCATACTCACATGAATATCCAAAATAAAGAATCAATAAAATTCAAATAATGCAAAATGCCATCTAAGATACCTGATACAACATTAATATCAAGTCTTTGGACATTAATATTGATTATACAGTGGTATCCTTGTTGCGGTGATCAAACATTGACAATAAGTCTTGTCAAATAGTAAGCCCCTCTTGGGATTGAAGCCCCTCTTGGGATTGACTTATTATCCACATGGAAACCTAATAATTGTCACACATTTTCCACCACAAGTGTTTGCATGAAATTCAGCCAAATATTATACTGCCTTTGGGCTGACTAATACCCATGTAATATATTCAATAAACTAATCTTTACAAGAGATGTCACTTTGGTGACATGTTGTGTCAACTAGCATATTTACAAATATTATACAACCATTTAATTGAATTAAATTGATTCCATAGTTAATTCCTAAATGCATGGGAATATAATCTAAATCAATTCCTAAATTTATAGGAATTTAATCCGAATAAACATTAACCGAATGGTTTAATATGAATTTAAAATCCTCATAGTAGTTATGGTTGCATGATGATAATTACTCTAGCATAAAACTTGATCCATAGAAAACAAGACATATATATGTGTGTGGTGCAAATTGAACACCCACTGCCGAAACTTGGTTTCAAATATTTTTTTTTAAATTCATGCCAAAATCGAGAGCAACGCAAGATTTATTCCACCAATTTCATAAATCCACCAATTTCATAAACAACAATCAACTGTGCATAAAAGTTCAGTAACAATCAATCAGCAAATGAATTAAACAATCGATGGCAGCTGCATATACAAAAAACAATCATCAATGAATTAATTTAAAAAACTCTGCAATGCCTTTTCCTTTTGGGTTATTTAAATAACATTTATACATGCACGAAAATTCGAACATAACTGAATCCATGTACTCAATGAAGTTAATGTTAGAATTAGTGTACAAGGCTCAATTGTTGGACCAGGTTAATACCTGATTGAATGATTTAATTAATAAGATTAATTGGGTCAGACCGTACATAGGCTCTAGAATCCTAATCTGATTAGGGTTGCATTAAGGTTTCTTGCAAAACCTATAAATAAAGCACTTTAGGGTTTCGAATTTTGATGACATTCAGACATACGTTCTATATTAACTTGCTAGCACAAGATAATGCAGAAACCCTAATCCCGACTACGAAAAGTTTGTGTTCTTGGATTGTTCTCACTATGTAGATTACTGTTAGAGGATGGACGCTAGGACAGTTGTGGTGTGATCAAATATACCTAATTTGCTGCTTTGTTCTAGAGAACTTTCTGATCACAAATTCCATCTAAGAGCAAGTTTGATCCTTGTGTTGGAAGTGTAGCTTTTATTTCCATTGTGCATACTGTCTATAATTCCTAACAGTCATATCAGAGCCACCTTGCTTCTTGTTGGATTTCGTTATTTTATAAAAATAATTGCTATTATTTCATATCAATTTGATTTGTGGCAATTGTTGATAAAAATTATTTGTGAAATAATAAATTCCGAATTCGATTTGGGGTTTTTCTTTATATTGAAAATCTGAATTTGGTTCATATTTTTAATTGAGCTAAAAAAATTGAAAAGAAAAGGGCAACGGCGCTACTGTAGCGCCTAATTGCCGAAATAGGTCTAGTGGTCTCGTGGTTCAGCACACTTTTGGCCGCCACAACTGAACCACCACCGCTGCTGCTGTGGCATTATGAGATAGGCTGCTGCAGGCAGTGCCTGCCACTGATGTTTTCAGTAGCATCGGGCACTGAGAAGTGGCGCTATGTGCCACAACGCCCACCTGAGAGGCAGGCGCTGGGCTGAATGCGGTGGCGGCTAAGGTTTGGAACCCTAGTTGCAGCTGATCCCTTTTGGAGGAGGGGGCTTTTGTGTAATTTCTGAAATTGCACAGAGGCCCCCTTGTTTCAGAAGTATTAAGGGAGCCCGTGGAATTTTAGAAATTACATGAATATTGGTCCCTGAAGTTATTGAAATTTCATAATCAATCTCATCTTTTGAAATTTGACAAATTAGTCTTCGGGTTTTGAATTTAATTTAAAAGTTTTGTAAAATTTTTGTCTTTATAAAATTGAGTCAAACTTTAAACTTTACAAAATTTATTTTTGCCAAAAGTTATTTATTTGGATAAAAGGTTGAATTTTGACTTAATTTAACTATGATTCTAAACCCTATGAGTGACTTTGATGCTAATAATAAAATAAAGAGTTATTTTGTTTGTCCATTTTAGTTAATAAAATTGATTGATTAATTGGATTAATCACGATATTTTACTAATATGAAATTAGTTAATTAATTTGATTAATTAATTTATTTCTTAGTTTGGTTCATTTTCATATGTCTAAAGTGTTTAGACACCTATTGTCAACTGCCACATATCTAGAAATTGATGTGTTTGTTAATATCAGATATTGATGGATGTTTGTGGATGATTATGGACTTGACCTATGCGATTGTTTGAATGTATAGTTATTTATTTTCTGTTATTCTTGTTGGGGACTTGGAGCCGATTATTTAATTTAGTTGGGCCTGCGTGCCTATTATTTGATTTTGGGCCTGCGAGCTAATTGTTTTAAATTTTATTTTGAGCTTGCGAGCCCAAATTTCAGTGGCTTTGCCAACTAGTACATGATATAGGTTGGAGATAAAACATAAGAAGACAAATAATATAGATACAGGTTGGACCAGAAAAATGGAGACCTCTGCATTTAGCATTCGATGATTGAATGCAATATTCCCTGGGAATTGACCAACTAGTCTTCCTAATGGCTCGAGAAGACTAGATAGATACAGTCTGCAATCGTCCACTCATCTTTATTATATATTGATGATTGCATATGCGATGTTTTTTCAATATGTAATTGTGATGTTGATGAAACCGATCCCCTATAAAATATTAAATTCATATTAATAGTTGATACAGGCCTTCCACTGTTATAGCAAAAATCTGAGTTCATTATCGATGTAAGCTTGTTGAGTAACCCAAGGCAGCTAGCTCATGAATATGTTTATCGCTATGAAACATATGATGTTTCTGGACATTAGGCCAAATTTAATTAAAGTTTTATTTCTTCTTCAGTGACTCAAGGAAATAAGATTTTAGAGGCGTATCAAGTAAATACATAAGATGTATATGATGATTAATTATCTACTTGATGATGTAGGAATCGCATGAAAATGTGATTAATAAAAGTATCAACCTGAATGTCTTATTAGGGCTTGTTGAGTAACTTAAGGTTTTAGTAAAATAGACAGGGTCCTAGCCCCATTGAAAAATGAAAATGTTTCATTTATTAATGTTAAGGGAATCATTAATTCAGTGAGGGGTATAATGAATTTAATAAAAGTCTATGTTAAAATAATTTATTGCATTTATTAATTGCTCTATATTTTGTCATTTCAGTTTATTGAATAATAAGTGATCACATTAACTTGAGAGGCATACTTGATGCCAACAAGCTTACCAAGCAAAATCTTCCGATCTGGACTGGCACCGCAATCTGAGAATAGTTCTCAGGCATGAAAAAATTGCATATGTTCTTGAACAGCCGATACCAGAAATTCCCAATCAGGAAGCTATTCCAAAAATTCTGCATTAGCAGTGCGGGTTCGTTGCTCAGACAGTGCACATGTAAGATCGGAAGA
>CAVNYN010274869.1:0-31934 GCA_963692815.1 Nyctanthes arbor-tristis
ATGCGATCCGGCACGTAATGTGATTATCGCAGCGGTGCAAATCAGTTTCCCTCATTTTAGAGGGAATGTGTTTGCACACCTACAGCAGGTCTTTTTTGGGAACTATCATCGCCAGAGGCCACCCACTAGAGCTCACCTCCACCTCGCTGTCTCCCTCCTTTCTTCACTCTCATCCTCGGTCCATTCAAACTGGACCTCTGACTCCGGTGCCGGCTCCACTCTGTCCTCATCCGAGGACAACTCCACATTTATCCCAACCTCTCCTTCTTCCTTATTCCTCGTTTGAGAACCTTCTTTGTGTTCCATCCTACTCACCCCCAAATTTTTGAACAAACTAAAATCCCATAAATTCTCTTAGAAAGCAAAAGATTGTTACTTTTCTGGCAAAGCTATGATGAAACCTTGAAAGATACTGAGAGATGATGAGTTATGGAAGGAACTAAGAAAATCTCAAAGGGGATTTTCTGAGAAGTCAATGGTCGAAAGTGAAAGGAAAGAGGGAAAAATGTGAGAGTGAAGGGGTATAAACAGAATCAAGGGAGGAAAGTAGGTGGTGAAAGAATCGAGTGAGGAAAGTTGGTGGTGGCCATGTGTTATCTTGGGTTAAGAAGGGGCACTGATCAAATTAATGATTACTGCTTGTAAATTCCTAGAACACGCCACTCTATTAAGTAGCCGACACGCAGCAGAATGGGCCAGGCCAAAAGTTTTGAAATTCATAGAGTCTAATTTCAGGCGCCAAAAACTTGAAAAGAACAACGAGCAAACCTTCAAGGCCGCCAATCCTAGAGCCCAGGAACAGCGACCTTGAGTGGGCATTTTGTGGTTGCTAGGTTGCTAAGTCAGCAAAGGTCAATGGCCACTGGACCTTGAAAGCAGGTCCCGCGCGCCTTATTGAGTCGGATGACCTAAAGGACACAATGACCTGAGGATCTTGACACCTGGCATAATCCAGTGACTTGACGAGCTAGTCATTGCCCATACATTCCATGCCTAAGCATTCAGGTCGCTAGGTCGCTACGCCCTCGAGGTCGTAACCTCCAAAAGTGCCAGCTGAACAGCAGCTTATAAACCCACGTGCAAAGCCTTATCACTTGCAGCTGATGAGACTTCAACATTACATGCAGAAGCAGTGGTTACCTGCCTCATACAGAACTTAGACAGCCATTAGTTAAATAGTGAAGGCTTAATCTCAGTTGATTTGACCCTTATGGCATTCCTGTTGGCCTAGCATCAAATACATGTAATCATTGCCCCCATGTAACACTGGGAAGAGGTTCGACTTCCTATTCTCAGTCTTCTTGTCTTTGGCTGATTAACTCTTCTTCATTTATTACACACATTCCAGTGGTTTCTATATTTACCACTCAAATCGATTCAAATATAAATTTCCCGCGTAAATAAATCTCGTTTGTTGAAACGAAGTCAGAATTCGATGTCAAAAGTTATGATTAATGGTTTTATAGTGATAAATGTAGAACATAGTCTAACCATTTTTGTCATTAGCCACCAAGGATTTTATTCATAGTAGTAATAATTAATTAAGGGCACTTATATGAGAATTGTTTGGAGAATATGAAAAGTTAAATGTGAAAAATTTATGGGGTAAAATTATAATAGGGTTTAAGCAAATAAATAAGGGTAGATTTGGAAATCAAAAGATTTTCCAAGATATACTCTTTTCATATATAATCATATACGCGGTTTCCAATAGCGGCGGAGCTCGAAATTTTTATTTTGGGGGGCAAAAATTTAAATAGCAAAAAAGATTTTTATTTTAATTAAGATGAACTTTGCATATCGGATAATATTAATTTTGATCTAAATGTTAGCTTCATGTTATTCAACATGACTTGAAATATGAAAGTCTCTTATATTAGCTAAATTAATTTCTACTTATTAAAGAATGTTTTTTTTTCTTCCTCTTTAATATCAACAAATGTATTGATATGAATTTCAATAGTACTTCATGGTGTAGAAATTCAAGAATCCTACAAAAATGTGTGAATAATATGTTGAATATGGACACTTTTTCGTGTTTTATGTTAGATTAGATACTTTAATAGAGAAAATCTAAGTCCGTTCAATTTATTGTTAACTATAAATATGTAGGTTTCAAATATATATATATATATATATATATATATAATCATAGTTGTCTCGACTTGTTGAACCAGAAACTCAGTAGCTCAGTACAGTTATTGGTCAATGAATGATTCTATATTGAAAACTATGGTTGGATTCCTGTTTGGGGTTCATGTTTACACTACAACGACTCTATTGCATATAAGGAATTGCAATTAAAAATAACTAGTTTCTTACCTGTGCGTTGCACGGGAACACTAATTCCAACAAATTTCAATAATAATAATAATAATAATAATAATCATAAACAATAAAATATTGAATAATTATCCGCAAATAAATTTGCATAATAGTAGCAATAAATATATTTTTTTATTTAGTATTTTTATTAATAGGTTATTAATAGTTACTCACTTATATGCTTGTTTGATGTTTTATTATAATTTACTTTTTAATTATCTAACTTATTCAATATTATTAGTTAATGATATGGTATTATTACATATCGAGCATGTATCATGACGCACGTATCCACTCGATATCCGTTCGCAAGATCGTAACTACCACACATACCCTTTTAATCGGATAATACCTCAGTTTAATTATTGTAAGTACCCATAATATCATGCTGATATTTTAGTCACACAAATAAACAATATAATCTTTAAAAAATTAGCATGTTTTTAGAACAACTTTAGAGGTGTAATAATTCAGTGCTAGATTCTTGATTTTTATGAAATTTTTATTGTAATAATTCAGTGCTAAATTCTTAATTACATCCAGAGAAATCAAAGAAAGTTTTGATGAATATTTTTGCAGATAAATATACCACTTATGCACCCATTAAATGTTTTATTATAATTTAATGTTTAAGCCATCAAATTTATTCATTCAATATTATATATGTTAAACGGCCTCATATTGCATATATATCGGGTATGTACCATGATATACGTATCCACTCGATACCAAATAAAAAAATACATTGAAGATAAATATTAAACTAATATATATATTAAATGACAGTTTGTCTGGCGCAATTGTAATTTTATCTTGTGCAATTAGAAAATCTTTCCCGCCTAAAGCTCTATCTGGCACAATTGCTTATAACACCATACCACACCAGCTGTCACTTTTAATAAAAAAATATTACAAATGTAATAATGAAGGATTGAACTCGTGACCTGCATGTTAAGAGTAACATGCTTTTAAACCATTATGTCAACTCTTTTGTTTATTAATAATTTTAATTAATATATTACTCTTCTCGCTCGTTTTCACTCAAAAAAATTAAATTATTAATAATTGTTTGTCTCCAGCGTATCTAAATTTATAAACATATGAAATTGGATTTATGGAAGAAATAAAGAATTTATTTAATTAATGTCATAATTTCATACGAAAAGTAGAATTGACAAAAGGCATTCCCCGATCCAGTTAGATTCCTGAATAAACATGAATGTGAACATTTTTCTTCCTCTTTTATTTGAATATTAATTAACTTCATTTAATATTGATTGGCCTAATTGAGAAGAAGAACATTATTTTGTATTGCTATCTTCAAGTTTATCTTCTCGAGATTCAAATATTCCTACAAAAATTACTCTTTATTTTTGGCATGTAGTTAAGAAATAAATAAATTGTAGTGTGTAAAACGTTTATCCCTTTAAAGAAAAACAGTCATAATGATTAACATTTATAGCGGGAAATATTAAGAAAAAAATTACAATTTTTAATTAATCTAAACTAACAATATATATGTTTAATTAATTAAACATATTAATTCTTTATTAAATATTAATAAAGAATTAATTTAATTAATGTTTATAATTTCATACCAAAAGTAGAATTAACAAAAGACATTCCTCTATTCGGTTGGATTCTTGAATAAACATGAATGTGAATATTTTTCTTTCTCTTTTATTTGAATATTAATTAACTTCCACTAATATTGATTAGCCCAATTAAGAAGAATAACATTATTTTGTATTGCTACCTTCAAGTTTATCTTCTCGAGATTCAAATATTCCTACAAAAATTACGCTTTTTTCCCTATAGTTACGAAATGAATAAATTAGTGTGTAAAATGTATATCCCTTTAAAGAAAAACAGCCGTAATTATTAATATTTATAGCAGAAAATAATAAGAAAAAAATTAAAAATTTTAATTAATCCAAACTAAATATATATATATATGTTTAATTAATTAAACATATTAATTCTTTATTAAATATTAATAAAGAATTAATTTAATTAATGTTTATATCATATGAAAAGTAGAATTGATAAAAGGCATTCATCTATTCGGTTGGATTCCTGAATAAACATGAATGTGAATATTTTTCTTCCTCTTTTATTTAAATATTAATTGACTTTCTCTAATATTGATTAGCTCAATTGAGAAGAAGAACATTATTTTGTATTGCTATCTTCAAGTTTATCTTTTCGAGATTCAAATATTCATACAAAAATTACGTTTTTTTCCTTATAGTTACGAAATAAATAAATTAGTGTGTAAAATGTTTATCCCATTAAAGAAAAATAGACGTGTGCTCTTCCGATCTTGATAGCAGAAAATATTAAGAAAAAAATTAAAAATTTTAATCAATCTAAACTAACGATATATATGTTTAATTAATTAAACATATAATTCTTTATTAAATATTAATAAAGAATTAATTTAATTAATTGACAAAAGGCATTACTCTATTCGGCTGGATTCCTAAATAAACATGAATGTGAATATTTTTCTTTCTCTTTTATTTGAATATTATTTAACTTCATCTAATATTGTTAGCCCAATTGAGAAGAAGAACATTATTATTCCTACAAAAATTATGCTTTATTTTTGGCATGTAGTTAAGAAATGAATAAATTATAGTGTGTAAAACGTTTATCCCTTTAAAGAAAAACAGTCATAATTATTAACATTAAGAGTGGGAAATATTAAGAAAAAATTACAATTACAATTTTTAATTAATCTAAACTAACTATATATGTTTGATTAATTAAATATTCAACTTAATTAAGACAATTTATAACCAAAGAAAAGTTCTTAAATGAAATTTATTATCAAATGAATATGTGTTATCAAGTAAGTTCCTCATTTTTATTTATTTCTACTGTTTTATTATTATTTGACGAATACAGGTTGTCAATTATGTTTCTTATTCATATTAATTTATTTTCATTGTTTTATGAATTATAAACTACAAATTTTTTGCTAAAAAAATTACAAACTACAAATATTTTAATTATATCGACATTTATCCATCATTGCATAATCAGATTTATCTTCAATTTAAACAATTAAATGATGATAAATATGTGTTAGTTATTAAATAGGTCAATTATATTGCCACCACAATAATTACTTTGCTCACCACATTTTTAAGTATTTTTTATATTTACAAATACAATCCTAAGTAATATTACATAATTAACCATACTTTTATTGTCTATTTCTTTTTGTTCCACCACAACGGTTTTTTACATCTTTCTAATATTTTGGGATTCAAATTCGAACCACAATTTATATTCTATTATGTAGTGTGAATTACTCATTGAAACATTGACAAAATTCAATTAAATTTTCAATTTTTTTTTAAAAAAATATAATCCCGAATTAGCAAACCTATTGACTTTCGTAATTCATTCCCCACTCCCAATCTCTCTTCCGGCGGAGCAACCACCCCACCTCCATTTTCTGATGAGCAAATCTTAATATAAACATATGAATCGATGATTTGTGGTCAATTCATTAAAAATTGTCATCAAGTTTGCGATTATTTGTTTAAAATCTTGAATCTTCTACAATTATTTGAGTTTTTTGTATGGTGCCTAACTTTCTCTATGAGCATAGTGGTTGAGATGGCTGCGAATTGCGATGAAGACTCTGGTGGTTGATGTGTGGCACAGCTGTAGTTCCTTGTAGTTGATAGTTAGGAAGAGATGGATTTTGGTTCACATATTATTGTTCCTCTGCTTTTTTTTTTTCCTTTGTTTACATTTTAATTAGGGTAAGGTTAAATTTGTAAAATAAATGTGGTGCAATTATCAAAACAATGTTTAGCTGGAGTGTATCTAAAAATGTGGTGGACGATAAAAAAATTGTAATGATAATGTAATTACCCTTAAATTAAATAGTGAATTTTATTTCAAAAAATTAGATGGATCAGTTAAAAGAGAATAAAAATTGAAAAAAATTAAGAATACCACACGAGTTACCGCTATAGGAAATAAAATGTTGAAAAAGACCTTATTAACAGACTTTTTAGCGGAAAAACTGCGGTACATAGATACCGCAGACTAATTTACTTATAGATATATATATATATATATATATGCTACTTTTTAAAGATTATATTTGTTATTTACTAGACTAAAATAGTAACGTGATATTGCCCCCTATTTGCATAAAAATACAATAGATGAATAGTCATTCGATCCAAAATTCTTTATTTGAATATCTTATTTCCTATCAGAATAAACATAGGAATCCAATCACTAGCACTCATTATTAACTAATAAGTGTGAAAAAATGATTTTCTTTTGTGGGAATCTGGGATAAGACTTCAAATAAGACTTCACTATATATATGGGTATTTGTATAAACTAAAATAAAGTATCACCCGATTAAAAATGTATGTGAGGAAAAGAGATATTATTCGGTTAAAATGGTAAGTAGGGAAGATACTTTCTTACGATTATACTCATACGTATTATTAGACTGTTAACTAACAATATTAAATAAGTTAGATGACATAAATGTAAAATATAGTAAAACATTAATCGAGTACATAAACGGGTAACTATTAGTATATTATTAATAAAACATTAATTTAATGCGTCAAATACTAACTCAAAATTTTATATTTGCTGCTTTTGTTATGCAAATCTAATGGCACGTATTTGTTCAATATTTTATTGTTCATTATTATTGAATTTTTTCAGAATTAGTCTTCTTATGCAACACATGGGTGAGATGCTAGAATCATAGTTACTATAGTTGATTATGATTTGATCATTTGATTGCTAATTATTACAACTTTATATAGGTTGGACCTCTAAACTTGAATGTCGTATTTGGAGGGGACGCAAAATTATAGACTTAGTTATGCAACTAAATTTATGCTCAATACTCAAACATTTTACTACAAATATCTAGCGGTGATATGTGATTCACATATCAATTCGTAATTCTAGACAATGCAACTGGTATATTGTATTTTATTTATGACATGATGTTTAAAAAACAAGCTTACGCGTTAATTTTGATACAAATATACACTATAACTCTTACTTTTTTAAGGATTATATTTTGTTATTTGCTAGACTAAAATAATAATGTGATATTATAGGTACTTGCACAAAATAAAACAAAACATCACCCAGTTAAAAAGGTATGTGGGAAAATGAGATATCATCCAGTTAAAATGGGTATGTCGAATGTACTTTCTTATATGGGTATGAAAATTTTAATCTGAATGGGTATCGAGCGAATATGGGTATGCACATTACATGCCCGATACATATTATTATACTATTAATTTTTTTTTGAGTTAGACTACTGACTAATAATATTAAATAAGTTAAATGATTTAAAAGTAAAATATAGTAAATCATTATTCGAGTACATAAAATGGTATCTATTAATATATTATTAATAAAATATTAATTTAATGCGTCAAGTACTAAATCAGAATTGTATATTTATTGATTTTGTAATGCAAATCCGATAACACATATCTGTACAATGCATGGGTGAGACTTCTTTCGATTCCACCATTGGCAATGACATTGGTGTTGCATGATATTTTTAGATATATTGATATCCCGTCTTTTAAGAGACTTCGTTTATTGTATTTAGTGATAGTTATACTTTATTTTCATTTTCAGTTTTTCATATAAAGTAGGCACGAGTATAATATAAACAATGATATTATTTACTTTTACAATACTGCAATGCAATCATGCATAAATACATATATGAATAAAATGGGTTGTGCCATGTGAATTTTTTTTAGATTTTTCGACATGAGCTCAATCTAATTAACTACATTATCTTTTAATATTCTTACTGGCTGTCTTCACAACCCGATTTCTACTATCAAAATTTATTGGCAAGGTGAATTATATGAACCTCTTTTATTTTATCAATTATCCGATATACTTTTTTGTTTCCGTTGTCACTAAGGAAAAAAGGAACATAAATTATGACAATATTAATTGTATCGAATGTCACATAATTTTTACCTTACTTGCAAATGGTTAAATGATATTTTGCTATCAATAATTAAATCAAGAGCTTTAATTTAATAGGAATTAGGTATCTTCACTTTAATTATCAACAATTACATCACTAAAGTTATACGTAATTATAAGAATGTCACTTTCTTAAGGCTATATTATTACATTATCATCATCAAATTATAGTCTCAAATAATAAGAAAATGATTACTTTAAATGACACATTTTACTAAAGAGTAAAAGTAGAAAAATAATTTTAAGGTTCACAAAGCATTTAACATCTATCTTGACATATAATTTTAAATAAATTTTAATCAATTGTTAAACATCGTAGAGATTATTATGCTATCATTTCATCATATTCTAACAACAACTTCTGTTGAAAATATTTATAAATCCAAATTCTCAAATGCGATACGATACTCTAGAATTTTCAGTCATAAGTCGAAGTTAAAGATCAGTATTCTTGACATATTGTTATGAAATTTTTATCATTCGACTACATTATGTAGTGGATGAGACTTATAATCTCAAGACATGGAGATCGCATCATTTAGGCAAAAATTTTATCTGGATCAGATGCAGGTAACAAATTTTTTTATTGTAAGAAAAACTCTGATACTATTTGATCCAAGACTTTCTTTTACAATATAAATTACTTTTGTAAATGTCATAGTTTTTATATTCTTTTATCATATCAAGTATCTAAATTTTTATTAAACTACTTTTGACATATGATTTTTTTACTAGATCTCTACTCGTTCATCGCACGGGTGAAAAATCTAGTAATATCTAAATTAGGAATATATAAACAAATGTAGATAAACATTTAAATAAATTAAAAGTATCTAAATTAAGTATATCTAAACAAAAATTATGCCAACTGAATCAGTAATATTCCTATGTAATTTTTTTTATAGAAATACGTTTTTTTTTTTTTTTGAAAATAAAGATAGAAAAATGAAAAATAATAAAAAAGAAAACATAAGATATACCGTATAGTTTATCAATTTTATGTAGGGGAATAAGGTTGACTAAGTTATTTTAATTTTAATATATATATTTTTAATTATATATATTGAATTTATATAAAAATTAATATACATACTTGTGCCAACATCAATATATTATGACCTACATGTCAAGAAGTGGCTTTTAAAACATTATTATGCCAATGCTTTTCTTTTAACACTTTTCATTTATATATTACTATTCTTGCGTATTTTTACTCTAAAAAAATATTATCATTAACCACATATACTTAAATTGGCAACTAAGTTAGCAATGACCCATCTGTTGAACCAAAAACTCATTAATATAGTATAGTCACCGATTGAACATTGAAAAATATGGTTGAGTTCATGTTTAAACTACAATAAATTTAACGTGTACAAGAGATTGTAATTAAAGATAATTTTTTAAATCAAACCTATTTGATTTACTTCTGCAAATCAAACATTATCCTCAAATACTAGCATCTAAAAATTTCTATTATACAAAATGGGTTGTGTCCTTGATTACAAATGTTAATGCAAATTATTGATAAAAATGTGAATTAAACAGTTCTACTGCTGCAAATATTATATTTAAAGACGTTTTCAAAATTTGTATTAATTGAAATAAGTCACATATTTTAATACTCAAATGAAGTTGTTGATTTTAGGTATTGTATTTGTGCATCCTAATTTCATTGTCACTTTACAGTTATTGTGCAATTTCGATTTCACTTTATCAGTGGTTCATTTTGTGCATTGCATGAGTGCAACTAATCCGAATAGTTACTTTGATGATATAGATGTTCAAAAATCTAATGAAAAATGGATTGATGTTAATATTTTAGACTTGGTGAAGTTGTATAATTTTGAAGAATATTAAACATGCAACTTCGATATTTATATTATTACTATGAATATCTGTCAAATTAGGATGATTTATGTAAAGTCGGTAAAAAGCAACAATCTACGGAGAATAAAAAATAGTTGAGTATTTTCTACAAGTTTCTTGAATATAAGTTAAAATATATTTTTTTAAAATTTTGTATTAAGTTTTGTGGAAGAGTATTTGTAGTTTTACCATTGCAAGTGTTCATATATATTTACTAAAATAAGTGTATGACTCATTAGTATTTTGCTATAGTGTTCATTTATGAAAATATACACATAAAAATGACATCTGTATGTAATAATAATATTTTAAACTTAAGGTTTCACATGATTGTTTCTTTCGTACTCTTGCCTCACGTAAATTTCAAATTTATTTTCATTTATAATAGGATTCTATTTAAATGGTTGCCAAAAAAACCAACATTTTAAAGATTAAATACATGCACTTAGATAAACCACACTATTCTTCAAATGTTGAGGGCCTATTAGTCCTGATTTAAATGCAAATGAATGCAAAGTATGGAGACCTTTGCTCCAAATTACCCTTATTTCAAAGATAGATTAGGACAAACATTTAGGGTGCGTCCTTTTCATGATTTAGTTTTCTATTTTTCAGTTTTCAATTTATTTTCAATTTTCCGTTTTGAGTGCTTGTTTTCAGATATCTGAAAATGCGTTTCCTTTGTCATTTTAGAAAACTGTTTTAAAAAATAGAAAACTGGAAAATATGTTCTTTTTGACAGTTTGAAAATTTATTTTCTTGTTAAGTAAATTAAATAATTTTGTTCTTTCTTTAAAAAAATTATTTTGTTCTAATATATTATTACCAAGAATTAAAATATGAAATTTTGCTATAGTTTGTTATGAGGAAAAAAGAAATAAAATAAATAAATAAATAAATAATAAACTAACTTCAGAAGCATAGGCCAAAATAAAATTTCAAATACGTGATTAAAAAATTATGAAATATTGTAACATCCTGAAAATTTCTACAAATTAAGGCAAGCAACAAAATTGTTATTTTGAAAGAATTACTCGAATATCGTTGTAAGATTTCTTGAAAATTAAAAGATTGGTATTCAATTGACGTTAAAGAAAGAATTTGGTTCCTAATTGACATAAACTAAAGTATAGTGACTTAGTTGACATAAATCGAAGTTCGGTGGCTTAATTGAAGGATGAGACAAAGCACAAGGATTTCCCAGACAATTTCCGCCAAGTGTGCGGTATATGTTGCGCCACGTGTCAATGGGTGATTGGCGGAACTCAAAATTTATTAAAAACAATTAAGTCTCAACTATTATAAAAAGGACCAAAGGGTCCTTAAGGTTTCCAAACCCCCAAGTCATCCCATTTATCTCCTAAACCCCCAAAATTCGTCCAAAGGTGGCCATGGTGGATAAACAACCCTAAAAATTTACCAAATACCTTGTTTTACCCTTGAAAAAGGCCCTTAACCTTATATAGATAGATCCTAACTCAAGAATAGCTTTAATTAAGGAATATCAAAGCTTTAAAGAAACTTGTTCACGTTGATTATTCAAGAAATATTTGAGGTGAGTAACCGGTACCTTGATTCCCTTTCTTTTGTTCATCATATTTTCATAAGATATGCATGAATTTTTAATGCATTGTTATATAAAGAAAAGATTGGTTTATTTCATTGGTATCGCTAGTTAATGCTCTACCCTTTCTGAATTACTCTGTGAAACATGACCTTGCTATGTGATCTTGGTCATTCTGACTATGTGATAATCTGTGGCCTTGCTGTGTGGTCTTGGACAATCTAAATCTTTGTGGTCTTGCTGTGTGGTCTCGGCTAATCTGAATTTCTGTGGCCTTGCTGTGTGGTCTTGGCCAATCATGTGCGCACCACGGGTAGTAATTTAACTAGCGATAGAGCCCTTTTGTGCATTCAATGGCTTTGTGTATCTAAAAGCTTTGTAAAGCACATGGCTTTCCTGAAAATGCGTTTTTTTATATGAAAGTGAATCAAGATATTTGGTTATGCACTGAGTAGTTTGTACTCATTCCCCTTTTTCCTACAATCCTGTAGGTATTAGATTAAGAAGCTCTATGGCCAGATTGTCCCAAGACGGAGGGAATACATGTATATGATCGAGACTTCGGTGTGTGGCAGAGGTTTCATTGTGGGTAGCCCACGGAACATTTAATCATCAGAGTGCACAGCGAAAGCTCCTCGATATTTTGAACTCAATTTGTATCGATTTTAATCGTTAAAGGCTTCCGCTACTGTATATGAAATTCCGTTTTTGACAAATATTGTGATCGTAAATGGTAAAATTATACCAAATAATTCAATAGACAATTATTTCATAATATTCATGATTAAGGGCTTGTTTGAAGCTCTTTAAAGTTTTAATTTATAAAGTAAATTTATAAAGAGTTGAAATGAGTGGAGAGGATTTAATTGAAATTTGAAATGTATGGTGATTGTTGAGTAGTTGTCAAATCAACAGTCAAATCACAGTAGGTGGATTTATAAAGAGAAAATTTAAAGAGGATCAAACAAGGCCTAAATGCCAATGGATTAAATGAAAACCAGTTGGAAAAAATTTTAATAAAATCATTTTGGGGGCAGAGAGACAAAAGGTTATAAAATTAGAGGAGAGAGAAATTGAAATTTCCAAAACAAAGCGTTTTTCGTGTTTTTAATTAAGTACCATGTTTTGCTTAAAAACTCTCAAAACGACTTTTTATCATTTTCTGTTTTCTTTGTTAAAAAATTCCTTGTTTTTCAAAATTCGTTTTTGAAAATATGAAAGTAAACGAGTTTTCAGTGTTTTAAAAAACTGAAAATTAAAAACGGTCTCAAAATGGTAAAGAGAACAGGCCCTTAGTTTCTTGGAAAATCAGACTTCAATCTAAGAGAAGCAAATGAAAGACTTTCATTAAAATCTCGTAGAATCGAGAATGAAGTTTTAATTATGTACATGTTAGATCATGAATTAGTAATTGCACCAATTTCTAAAAAAATAAATCTCAATTGTGTCGAACTTTCCATTTTTAGAATGGAATAGGATCAAGATCTCATATCCTTTTTAAACACATGGATCCACATTATTTGTGTGCAAAAAGCAGACCCACATGTAGATATGTTACATGAAAAAAATTGTTTAAGGATGCGCTACATGGAGTGTGTGTCTCTATAATAGAGACACTGTCTTCGTAAGGAGACTGATTTAACGAGTCCTTCTACAGAACTAATGATTAGTTCTGTTAATGTACCAATACAGTTCTAAAATACAAGAAAATAGAGATGATTTCTAAAACCACTAGTAAAACCACTAATAGTTTCTTGCATCTTATAACTGTATTGGTACATTAACAGAACTAATTATTGGTTCTTTAGAAATTTTGCTGATTTAACATTTCCTCTAAGGATGTTGTAAAGCTTTAGAAATACACCTGACACATCCTAGGAATCTACCTAGAGGCGCTCTGAATCATCTTTGATTCTCCAGTAAATGAGGAAAGGGGGAGCGGACGGTTGAAGAGCCAGGGTAATAATATCTCGTTGTAACTGAATAATTTCCGGATTGGATGTTCTATAAATTCACCATGTACAACGATGCCATTGAATTATTATTTAACACCGAAATATTACTTGGAGTGCCATTAAAACTGAGGGTCGAACTTTTGGAATTTATTTTCTGAGGAAATGTCAATTACATGTATTTGATTGACTTAATTTTTCACCAAAAAATTGTTGTTGCTTTTTATCTTTTTGTGTTTAATAGCTATTATTTTTCATGGACATAGTCCTTTTTTTTTTTAAGCCATTATTATTTTATCATAAAAAATTGTCAATTTTTCTATAAAAATTTGTAATTTTTCCCATGGCATGAAATTAATTATACATATCTTGTTAATGTATTTTTTTGATGTTCCAGAATTACAAGTACATCAATTTTTTTACTTCAACATATGTTTACATTTGAGACGAAATCAAACCACAACAAACTAAAAATGAAAAGAGGATTACTAATATACAGTAGAAGCATATATTAAAAAGAAATTATACAAAATCGAGTGAGTAATTTATGCATGAATATCAATATTGTATAATTATAAATTGTGAAATGGTCATAAGATTTATATTCAACATATGTATAATTGTTAATTATACATATCTTGTTAATGTTTTTTTTGATGTTCCAGAATTACAAGTACATCAATTTTTTTACTTCAACATATGTTTACATTTGGGACGAAATCAAACCACAACAAACTAAAAATGAAAAGAGGATTACTAATAAACAGTAGAAGCATATATAAAATAAAATTATACAAAATCGAGTGAGTAATTTATGCATGAATATCAATATTGTATAATTGTAAATTGTGAAATGGTAATAAGATTTATATTCCTTAACGTTGGCAAGAAACGACACATAACAGAGAAAAGGGGTAAAATTCGAAAACATGGAGAAAAAAATTTAACATACTAGATAAGCTACTTAATTAATATAGTCCAATATAAAAAAGGTAAAAGGAAAAATGCAACCATTTTTTAAATTTAAAAATAGTCCAATATTTAAGAACTATATGGAATTCCAATTCCCTAGAGAACAAATTACCTATCGCCCCTTCTGCCGGGGAAAAAGTTTTCCTTGTTTTCTTAGAAAATATGGCCACCTGACTAAAAGTGGGAAAACATTTTTAACGGAAAAAAATCAATCAAACAATATAAAAGTGGGAATTTAAATGGAAAACTAGTATTTTCTATGGAAAGCTAAGGCAATCAAATGCACCCTAATAGGTATTCAAATTCTTCTTCAATATGCCAGTTAAAAAAAAAAAAAAAAACTTTTAATTTCTTTCACCACTCCATCTTCTATTTCTTCACCACCTACAAAGAAACTGTTGCTTACATTTTTCAAACTTGCACTAAAGTACTATCTAATAATAGAATCCATGCCACCCTTCAAGGTGTAAAATATATATATATATATGAAGGGTAAAATATACTCCCTCCGCCCCATAAAAATAAGTCTAGTTTCTATTTTTCTTTGTCCCAAATTATAGTCCATTTATATAAACGAGGCTGAACAATTAATTTCTTTTCCAAATATGTCCTTAGTCCAACTACTAATAAATTTGTAATGCATTAATGACTATGTTAATTAAATAAAAAGTAATTAAATATTGAATAAAGGTATATTAGAGAAGCAATTGTAAATTTTGTATTTACAACTATATTATTTCACATTTCTTAATCTACGTAAAAGATTGATATGCGCCTATTTTTATGGAACATGGGGAGTATTATTATTACGAGTCATTTTCCAAAATCTCCTGAAAGTTTTGTAATAAAACTTCCCATCTCACGTGGTATGTATGGATGCACGCCACGTGTATTTAAAATACACATGGCGTGGATAAAATACATGTGGTGTGCATCGGGATGGGAGGTTTTGTTATTAAACTTCCGGGAGGTTTTTTAAAATTTTCTTTATTGTTATTATTGAAGTCAACAACAATTTTCTGTTTTTAGATGTTAAAATTTAGCTGAACTTTCAACAAGAACTCCTTTACTGGAAAATAGAGAGAGAAAAAAAATAATTAAAAAAATAAGCTACTCAGGCATCTCATTTTTTTGTTTATTTAAAAAAAAAAAAAATGAAAAGGACTTACCATGAACAAGTAAATTAATAGTCCAGTTGACTTTCAAGTTGCTCAAACTCAACTAAGCTCATTTACTGCTGCTTTAAGCTGCCAGAATCCTCCTACCAACAATGCTGAAAGTAGACATTAATTTTCCTCTGAAGTCTGATCAGAAGTAGCATGTGTGTAATCTATGAGTTTGTTAACATATGACTTTGAGGAATTTGGTTACTTATATTGTCTTCTTGGAAAATCTCTGGTGCAGTTATGTTCATGTCACTGAACAATACCAAATAAAGTGAGATTTCAGCCACCACAGATTCCTAGTAGAAGAATAATGTAAAATACCAATTATCAATGTAGAAGCAACTCAAATTTCATTTTAACACTTGGAAATTATTTTCACAGGAAGGCGTCTGCCATCGAATACAGAATCGAAAGTAAAATACAAACCAACATATCAAAGTAACAGAAAAATCAGATGATACTCAATACATATCCTCGCAAATATTTATTGGCACTGTCTCAGGACATTAACGAAAACAAGAACTAGTTTTTGACTTGGAGCAGAAAAATCCTTTTTCAGCATCTGTAGCTACAAATTAAATGGTAAAAAGAAATTCCTCAAAACATATCCACTGAAAGAAATAAAAAGTAAAAATAGATGAGCAGTAGCTTACTTGTGTCGTATAACAGCACAAACTGATGATCTGTTTACCGGCAAGGGCCAGAGACGATGACTTCAAGCTCCTCGTTACCATTTTCCTCTTGTTCTTTCTGGATTTCCCTAACAGATTGTCTGATATACAAGCCACAAGAACGAGCCTCAATTGTCTGCAGAGTTGGAATATAGCCTAATTCCGGAGGGATTTCTCTCGGATAGTAGCATCTCTGCAACACCAATCTTTCAAGTCTAGGAAAATGACTGATTGAAACATTCCATTCTTTAAGCTTTACCTGATCTAGTTTGAGGAATTTGAGCTTTGAGAACTCACCCTCCTTGGTGTTCCATTTTGGTCCGATGAAAGAACACAATACTATTTTGAGAATTTCAAGATTCGGCAGTTTCCCAATTATTGACATCTTTCCACAAGGCAAATTGCTTTTAGACAGAGTAAGCTTTTTGATTTGGATTGGGATATTAATCCCTCCTTTCAGGCTACCCGAGATTTCCAGTTTGAGTGTTTTGAGCTGAGTAAGAAAGCCGAGATTAGGATAGCGATACGTCCTTGAATCAACTGCAAATTCCTCAATGATGCATTTTAGAGTGTGAAGATTGGGTGAACAACTCAAGATCTCTTCATCCTTAAAACAACAAACATAAACAAAAGAAAGAGTTTCCAGGCTATTCAATTGTGAGCTATCACAACTATCACTGAATTTTACAGGGTCGTTGATATGTAGATGTCTCAACTTAGGCATGTTTAGAAGAACTTGTGGTATATTAGCTGCAGTTTCTGCGAAAAGAAATTCTAACTTCTTCAGTCTGCCTATTGATGCTGGTATCCTTGAAATTGCTAAGTACCTCAAATGAACCATGTCTTCAATTCCTCTTGCATCACAATCTCTAGATGAAAACTCCAAGACCTTGAGAAGTTTCAATCTCAGATAAACGCAGGAATGCCAGAAACAGCCTAACAAAGAGCTGATATGATGTCCAAATGGTATTTGAGAATGAGACTGGACAGACAGGCGATAATGTTGCTCGTACAGTGAAAATTGACTAGAGACATCAAATAACAGCACCAATCGTCATCAAAATGGCAGCCATTTATAACACCACAAATTGCAACCTCTAGTCAGTAGGCTATAATGCAGGGGAAGGAGGGGGAAAAAGAAAAAGAAAATAAAAAGGAGGAGAGAGAGAGAGAGAGAGAATTATCTTACTCTTTGATCACCTTCAAAAAGTTATTTTCTTCCGCCATTCTCAAGCACATATTGTGCAAAAGATCATGAATAGTACAAGACTTGACTCGATTGTCTAATCTTCTTTTAGAAACTTGTACTAGGCTCCTGTTTATTAGGTCTATCAGATATTCTTCTGCTACATCTTCCAAGCTCTTGTGCTCTTTCCTTGGTATAAACCCTTCTGCTACCCAAAGTGATAGCAACTTCTTAACCGGTATTTCCTGGCCTTCCTTGAATGCAGCAAAGTAAAGGAAGCATGGTTTCAAATGTATAGGTAAATTCTTGTAGCTAAGTTCTAAAATATCCTTACTCGGGTCTTCAGTTATATAAGAACTTAAATTTGCGGCAACTTCTTGCCATAAGCTCTCATTCTTCTCCAAATTTGCAAGAAACCGAGCTATTACAACAACTGCAAGTGGTAGTCCATGACACTTCGCTGCAATTTTCCTTCCTATGTCTGACAGTTCTTGAGGGAAATCTCCATTTGGAAATGCCTTTCTCCGCAACAAATCCCAACAGTGATCTCGTGAAAGTAACGGAAGTTCGTGAATATCACCATGAGATGAAATTTGAACAGCCACATCTTTGAACCGACTGGTGATTAGTATTTTGCTTCCCTCTTTGTCATCTGGAAATAACCTTTGTAGATCATTCCATGCTTCCATATTCCATACGTCATCTATGACAATAAGATACCTTCTCCCTTTCAAACTTTTGTAAATGCGTTCAGCCAAACGTTCATCTTTCGTGTTCAGGATTTTTTCTCGGTCAAGGTCACTCAACGACCTTAAAATGTCAATCAAAAGCTCTCTCCTTTGATATGTTTGAGAAACAACACACCAAGATAATTTATAAAATGGTCACTAACAATATTGTACAATTTCCTTGCTAAAGTTGTCTTACCAATTCCAGGCATCCCAACGATGGAAATAACTTGTCGGTTTTGTCCTCGAGTAAGCTGCTGGCTTGCAATTTTTTCTATCAAATCATCAAAGCCCACGACAACCTCATCAACCACAGGAATGCTTTTAGCTTGTTCTGAAACTTCACCAACACTTTCTAGATCAAGTCTTTTAATCCCCTGATTCAGCTTTATTGTTGGGAATGCAGTCGTGATAAGTTTATTCCTCCGGATGAAATCAGAGATCCTTTTAATGGTATAAAAAACAGGAGCCTCTCCAACCACAAACGAAGTAATGACATAGTGAGCTTCATACGCGATGTCTCTAAGTTGAACTACACATTCAATCAATTCTTTAATCTCTGAGTGCTGCTGGATCTCTATATCAGTGAGCAAGGATCTGGAGAGCATTAGCTCCTCACGAAGTGCCAAAATTTGATCGGACAAGTCAACAATGAGATGGGCCTCGTGATTGACTAGAAAATCGAGATCTTCAAGGAGAGAATCAACAATGAATAACGAAAGCAGAGCAGTTCTTGGAGCCGGATAACTGGGTAACTTGGAGACTGTCATATAATGCTCTTTGATATTTGCTTTCAGCTTCTCAATCCTTTGTAACAAAATATCAAATGCCTGATATGTTTCTGTTATTGTGACTTGATCTGTCATGTCAAAGAAGGGATACATGATACGTCCTGCTTCGTTAGCCACGGCTTCGATTTCATTCAAGAAATTAATGTTTTGTACTATAGATGTATCTCCAAGAAAAGTGCACATGAATCTCAGCTCTTTCAAAAGGGCTTCCATCTGCAGATCACTTGCCCGAGGTTCCAGCATGAAACTGGAGAGATCCTTTAATTCATGGAGTGTTTCTGACAGACAGTAAACAAAGCTTGCCACAACTTCATTTTTCTTCAGAGTACTTTGAGATGAACTCTGCAGAGTCGGAACCATAAAAAAATTTTTAAACTCTGGAGTAATATCCACAACCAGTTCTACAAATTCTTCGTAAGCTTCCTTGCCTTCTGTTTTTAGGCTGATGCACCTCTGAGCAGATTTAACAAGATTCCACAAAAGAGAATCAACTTTTTCAGAGTGCAATTTTATTGCATAGTCGAGGCATGGCAAAAGGTGCGGTCCAATCCATAGAATTCTTCCGTATTTAGAAATAGCAACATCTTGCAGCTTTTTAATATGAATCGACGATCTCAATAGCGAGGACAGATCAAGGGACATTGGATTTGTTTCCAATAGAGTTTGCTGATGATTGATGAACACCAACAGTGGATTTAGAGAGGAAGAGAGAGCTGCGAGGGTTCTGCAATTCCAGAGTTTATTCAATTCGTGCAACAATGAAAATCACAAATCTAGGCAACTGGGTCGGTTTTGCCAAATATTCTCCCATTTCCCCACAAAATGGATGCTAATGGGCATTTGATAAAAATAATATTATCCAGGGGAGTCATATTTCTTTTCAATCCATAGCAAAATATTAGTTTCCTTTAAAAATTTAGTTAAAATTATAAGTTTTCTTATATGCTATTATTTAGTAGTTGGTTATATTGACACAACATGTTTTACTAAAAACACTACACTATAATTGTATTTAATATCCTTCATTTTTTTCATATTTTTAAATTAAAGTATTAACTTTTTCTTTACCATATTTTTATTCTTAATCTTTAATCGATTATCATATCTTATATCTAACAATGATTTTCTTCTAAAAACTGTGGAGTAAGAACCGCTTAAATCTTTTAAATAAGTCAAAAAAGAAAAATCTGTAAAAGTGAAATATATATTTTCTTATGATTCTAAGACATATGAATAAAATTTTTTAAATAATAACCATTATTGAGAAATAAGAAATAAAAATTAATTAAATGGTTCAGAAAAAATGCAATAAGATTTGTTGGGACACAAACCTCACAAGTTATAAAGATTAAGACCCTCAATGTAATAAAAATGTGGTGTAATTATAAAAAAGTGTAATGTGGATATATTTTCCCTTATTTAATGTGTACGGTTAGTTATAAACTAATTAGAATTATTAAAGTGGGATAATTAATATGGATTAGTTTTAAAAAATTATTAAATTATTATAATTGTTTATTAGAGTTTTCATTTTCTTTGTAACTTAAATTTTTCCCCTAATCCATATATTTTTAAAGCAATTATTATTAACTATAACACGATTTTTTCTTATATCAGAATGGTCATATATCTAAATTTCAAAATAAAAATAAGCTCCGCAAGAAAAGCTTTATAATTTTCAAGGCAAGAGCTAATTAAAAAACTGGCATCTAGTTTTACAAAAATGTTCACCCACCCACCCAACACCCACTATTTTACTCTAAGTTAGTTTTTACAAGTTCTCAAGGCGGAAATTAAAAGAAAAAAATATTAACAAAATTCGTAGGCTTGCATGGGAAGCTAGCTGAAATTTTAAGTGGGAAAATCTTTGGCTCAACTATTGAGTTTTTATGATAACTAGTTTTTCAACCAATGCATTACACGGAAAGTAATGACTAAGGACATGACACTAACACAATAGATAATTGCTAGAACCATATAAGTAACATTAGCAAAGAAAAAAAATACTATCGGAAAAATTTATGTTTTGTTCATTATAAGTTTTACAACACTTCTTTATACACAATATTTGTTGAATTTATTGGTTACTCTCCCCATCTAAAATCAACATTTTCAATCCGAATTGACCGCTTTAGAAATTGCAACATACAACCATGACTAAACACGGGTATGAGTCTCACATGCTAAAAGATAACAATCCTCCATATATTCAATTCATGGAGCAAAAGGTTTTACTTACTCTACAAAACGCAATATTAGAAAACGAGCGCAAGTCTATTTTTCAAAATTCTGCTAAATAAACTGAAGAATTAAAATAAAGTATTGACAAAAATTCATTGAAACAAAATCCAAATCTTGATATCCCTTTCGACCTCCACGTGTGCTCTTCCGATCTCATAAAAATCAACATCCTTCTAGCACTGTGCTTAGTACCATTGGCTATTGCAAAAATACAAAATAGCCAATGGGATGCTTTCAACGCATATCCAAATTCACCTATCTAACCTAATGAGTTCAAAATAGTCATATTCAAAAAGTAAAATCGACATTTTAGTTAAGACTAATACAAATTATGGAAAACTTTAAATATATAACCATTAAAATGCATTTACCTTACTAATAATAATTAAAGTCCATTTCTCTTTCCATTCACCCAAAAAAAGGAAAAAAAAAAAAAAAGGAAGCACTTTCCTTACTTCACATATTCCAATCAATTTTTGAATGGGGTGGAAATTGTAAGGCATCTCTAAGGGCAAAGGCCGGATTCATCAAAAACTTTCACACCTTCCTCAAAGGTGCAAGCCATCAGTTAAGAACTTGTTATGCTAACCGCAATTTCCTACATCTCAGTCCATAAACCAATCGAAGACTAAGTTCTTTAGCTAATTCAACACGCTGGCTTATATAAACTGCAATCACTCTATTTATTGTTTCAAGCAGCTATTTGGCTTCGTCACCACAGAAAGGCCGTGCATATTCCAGACGCCCTTGCTTATCTAACTTATGCCGCTAATGGTTAGATTACATAAAAGCATATGCAGCATAGGCTTTCATTGGAATTATAACATTCTCCAAGGAAACATTGATGCCTTGGGCAGTCCTTGTTTCTTTGTGACGGAGATAACTTCCCTCTTATATAATGTGCCAGCAAATAAAGCATCATTTTTTAGAAAATGAATCTAATGATATTCATACACGACGCTCTTCCGATCTAAAAGAATAAAAATGAAGTTTTTGCTAAAGATGATCAAGTTTTTAACAATCCTTTCAAATTTCATGATAAAGATGGAGAATAGCGAATTAATGTTGGTCTTGCTAAATATGAGGCTCCGCAGACATATATGATTCAGTTTTCCCTTTTTTTAGTCAATTATTGAGTCCTAGTTCCCTTCTTTGGTTCAAAAACAGCTAAAAGGATAATCAAGATCAATTATTCTGCAACAATAGATCATGGATGAGTATCAAAACGAAGTCCTCTTATTCCAAGTGAATGTAAAAGCATTTTCGATAGACAATCCACCTTCAACGCAAATCAACACCTTGAGTACAATAAGTATTTGTGTAAACACCTATATCTTAACCAAAGTTATCTGAGTTAAAAGTACTACTTGAAATGGAGGCTCTTTAAAAAAATTGCTTCTCTCTTCCTTTTTTTTTTTTTTAATTTTAATGGGAAGAAATTGCTTTTTTTATGGCCGAGTTTATGAAAAGAAGTAGTTTTTGTGTATAGGTACCATACAATTTGCAGGAAATGGGCTTTAGGAGCAATTACAAAAAGAATCCAAAATAAGAAACCAAGTATTCCTAAGTCTGGTAACTTGTTTATGGATAATTCTCAATATAACAATAGCTCCTACTTATTGGTAGTCTCTTATCATTTGGGGATACATTTTATCTAAACTTCAAAAGAAACCAAATCACATGAAACAAATCAGCAAGAAATCTAACACATCTAAATAGTCCATAAAAACTAGCCTCAGCAAGAAATCTAAAGGATACTTGATTTAAAAAGTCCATGAACATTTTTCATACCTCGCTCATCTAATAATATTGTTCCTCAAATTAGCCACCAACTTAATAATTTTTACCCATTGGAAAATTCAAGTTATGGGTAATGTTTCAAATAAAAATTCCAACATACTAGCATAAGGCACAAAAATAATTACATGGGAAGAATGATAACAACGCAACAACAATATGTTCAACCATCACGTGAAAATGCAATCAAACAATATAGCTTTACCAAACTCAATAGAAGAATTACAGGTAAGTGAAAGTAAACATGGTAAGGAAAACTTAAAATAAACAAAAAGGAGAAGACCTCGTAATCTTTTATGTAGTCGGAGCATGGTAAGATGTACCATTTCCTAGGCTGCCATCTTCACCTTCTCCGAAAATTTCAAACACCTTGGCTTCTTCGAAAAACAGTCCATAATTGGAATATGATTTCAAATCCAGCAAATAGGAGAAAGATAAATACACCAAGAATCTGGGGACGAGTGTAATCTTTAAATTAATGAATCCAAGATTCAATAAGAATAAGCACTGCTTTGCAAATTAAATAAGAATAAGTAGTTCCAAAGAAAGGAAGAATAATATAGAGAAAAAGTCAATTGATCTAACCTTGTTAACAGCAAAGCAAACGAACCTAGAATAGAGGAAGTAGGGGCATCTCAAAATATCAATTTCCGTTAAAAATATAGTTGAAATTATAAGTTTTCTTATATGCTCTTATTTAATGTGTACGGTTGGTTATAAACAAATTAGAATTATTAAAGAAGGATAATTGATATGGATTAGTTTTAAAAAATTATCAAAGTATGATAATTGTTTATTAGAGTTTCCATTTTATTTGTAATTTAAAATTTTCCCTAACCCATATTCTTTTAAAGCAATTATTATTAACCATAACTCGATTTTTTCTTATATCAGAATATTAATATACCTAAAATTTAAAATAAAAATAAGCTCTGCACGAAAAGCTTTACAATTCTCAAGGCAATAGCTAATTATAAAACTGGCATCTATTTTCAAGACAAGGTACTAACAAAATTCGCAGGCTGGCATGGGAAGCTAGCTGAACTTTTAAGCGGGAAAATCTTTGGCTCAACTATTGAGCTTTATATGATAATAAGATATAATAGGCTGAAATGGTGAGCTTTATTGAAGTTTAAAATGTGTGGTTATATTTACTAGTTATCAAATCAATGATCAAATGAAATTATACTTCCACTACAATGGAATTGACCAAAAAAAAAAAAGGAAATATATTTCGGTTTGTTCAAAAAGCGATGCGTAAAGAAAATGCGGTGGCATTTTTGAAAATTTCAGCTAAACAATAGGTGTTGGTTCCTCAAGGAACGGACGCCTATTATTTGAAAATCAAATTTCAAAATTTAAAAAAAAAAAAAATTAGTTTCAAACAATAGGCGTCGGTTCCTCCTATTGTTTGAAATTCAAAACTTCAAAATTTTTGAAACAATAGGCGTCGCCTATAGTGCAAATTTGAAAATTTTAAAAAATATATAAAAAAAATTAATTTCAAACAATAGGCATCGGACCGTAGGAACCGATGCCTATAGTGCAAATATATATATATATATATATATTTTTGGTAATTAGTGCACGACAACTTTTGGGAGTGGGCATTGGTTCCTCTATAGTGATGCATTTTTCTATAAGTCCCCTCTTTTACAAGACACGTTATTGATTCCTCCAAAATCAGGGAAAAAAATATATGATTGACTCTTCATCTCTCAAAACTCTCAACTCTTTTTATATTTTCCATGAAAAGTACTACTTCTTCTTCATCCTCCTTTAGCTCTATAAAAATGAAAGCCCTACTCGAATATTTCATTCTACTTGACCGGTGAGGAGAAGGGCGCAGTGTTGAGGAGAATCCTAGCAACGAAATCAACCTGTGGCTGATTTGTTCATCTAGAACTACCATTAGAAGTTCAAGTTGGAGAAACAAGCTAGAAGTGTGTGATTTATTGTGAAAGGTTTTGTCATTAGATTTATGTTTAGCCTCGTTTGACAATGAATCAGAAATGAAAAGTTTTAGAAGTGTATCATTTAGATGCCAAATATATTTTCTTTAGAGCCATTATTTCGTGTTTTTTAAGTCAAAGCTTGATGAGCATTTTCTATTTTTCTTACGCATCCTATTTATTACACGGATAAAATTATTAGAACATCTCATTCAAAAGAATATGTGTGTTTATTATTTTTGCTGAGATTCTACAACCTAAAAAGATAAAAAATAAAGAGAATAGGCATCGGTTTTTACAGTACAACCGACGCCTAAAGTTAAGAATAGGCGTCGGTTGTACATTAACAACTGACGCATATTCTTTATTTGATTTATTTTTTTTAAGTGGACGCTAGGCGTCTGCTGTACATTAACAACTGACGCCTATTCTTTATTTGGTTTAATTTTTTTTTTAAGGTGACTTTAGGCATCGGGCAGCAGCCAATGCGTATAACTTGAGAATGAACGTCTCTTGTATAGGCGTCTACGTTCCAGCCGACGCATATTCATCATTACAACCGACGCCTATTATGCTTTTTTGTAGTAGTGTTTCTCCATCATACAAAAATACTTTGCTTAATAATTCTATTTGTAGGTTTGAGTTACCCCCTAAAAGGGAAATTGTGTCAAAACAAGATGTCAACAAAAAACTTCATTTAAAAAGAATTCTAGCTAGAAATTTTGTGTAACTAGTGCTAGGGATTAAAACATTAAAATAAGAAAAAACTAATAAACAATTGGTATCAGAGCCATGGAAGTGAATTTAACTAAAAATTGTAAATTAAAACAAATTGATATGATAAAAATTATAAAAGAAGAAAATATAAAAAAAAACCAAAAAAAAAAAAACTTAGAAATCATAAACAAAAACTTAACAAAAATAATATATGAAGAAATGGAAAAATGAAAAACCTAAGAGAGTAATAATTGATAAAAAAATAAAAACTATAATTAGACTAGGAATCAATGTGATAATTGAACAAATAGAAAAACTTATGAAGACCCAATAGAAGAAGAATATGTACAAAAATTTAGGAATTTAAAATTGGAGAAAATAAACATAACCTGGCTATAATACCTTCGGGACAACCATCATCGACTTTGATATGACAACCAACTCTTATGGGACAACCACTGCCCAGAACAAATCAAATTAATCCAAAAGAAGTGGCGAGTAATATAACATAGAAAACAAATATGGCAAGTAATCCATATCCTTATATGCCACAAAAATAAGATAAAAAACACTCTTCAATTAAATTTTCACCACAACACCACAAATATTATACAAGGTCTAATAATAATTACCCTACTCAATGTACACCATGGAGAAGCATGAAAACCCAAATTAGTTTAGAAGGAAAATGGCTAAACTTAGGATGTATACAAGATGTAGACCATGAGTTAGAAATATGGAGAAAATCTATGACAATGATGGCATATACTAGAGAATTAATAGGGAGACAATTTTAGCTAATGGTAGAAAATACATTCATAAGAACTACAGCATGATGTCAGAAGATACTGATGAACTCAAAATATCAGTTAAAGGAATTATCAAGATGAAACACAAATAATACTAATGCTTAAGAAGAGAATATACATTAGTAATAAAAATACCAATACAAAAGAAGATTCAAAAAGAAGAAATAAGTACTTACTTGCCAACATAACAATATGTTATATGTGCTATTTTAGGCCGTTTGCATGTGAATTTAGAGATTACTTTGAAAGATCAGGATACATAGTTGCAGAAGGAGTTGGTGAATTTATGAACATAATATTTTCCAAATTACATAACCTGTGGAACTTAAAATTATATCACGAATATATAGGATTAGGTTTACTTGAAGAAAATGATACCTTAGGAGCAAAAATTCAATTTATAGAGCAAAAGCAACAGGAAAAATGCTTACAAGTAAATAATACTTTGAAATATTATAAAGCATATAAAAAATAATGTTGCAATAAACTACAATATAAACCAACTCAATAGGGATGCTAGACATTTAAGGCATATAAGAAAAGAAAATTTTATAAGAAAAAGAAATTCAAGAAACCTTATAAGAAAATAAAACAAAAACATATCCAAGAAATCCTAAGAGATGTAAATTAATACAATGAATTCAAATGCATCAAACCTCTCTTGTTCAGAAGAATCGAAACACATCGAGATGTTACCAGCCGTACTTAATAGGATATATATCACCAGAATGACTTAAGAAAGACAAAAGGAAGAATATGATGTATATTCTCTAATTGATACAAATTAATACATATAGAACAAGAAAAAGAATGTGAAGATATTACTGAAGATGAAGAATTATATGAAATAGAAGAATAAGAATTAATAAATACAATAGTAGAATTAGAATCATTTGAAAGTAAATATAGTGAAAAAGAAAGTGGAGAAGAAGAATACATAAACAAGATAACAGAAGAAAATGAAGTAGAATCTAGGTACCAAGTAGAAGAAAATAAGGAAATTATTAATGAAAGATTAATATTTAATCCAATGAAATTTGAAAAAAATATTAAAATCAAAATTAGATGTAGAATTAAAAGAGATGTTTAACTTACCCTTCTTGCAGAAAGATAAAGAAATAGTATATGTAACATGAACAATTTAATTCTTGAACTACAAAAAATAAAAAATAAAAAATATATATTTAGGAACAGTTCAGATAATAGCAAAATTTTATTTTAAGGAATGAATTGACATGCTAATGGAATTTTATATAATGGATGACAGAATAACAAGCTCAGCATAAGATGTTTTAATATGAGTAGTAGCATGAAATTTAATATAACAAAAGGTAAAGTTTGCAATAAAACTAAATTTTAGTATAAGCATGACGGAAAAACTAAAAATAAGTTGTCACTATACTATAAACTAAAAGGAATAGACATGGATCTTAGAAGTAAAACTATGAGTCTAACAATAAGAACAACACAAATTAAGATTTAAAAATGTTAAAGAAACTCATATGATAGAACCAATATTTAAAAATCTATTAGAATTCAAAACAGTAAGAGAAAACCGAAGAATGACTATACTAGAATATATAAGTATAGATTTTATTCATACAAGACGATTAGCTAACCAACAAGACTCAAATATATACTTTGGAAGAAGATCAAATATATGCATTGGAAGAAGATTAATTAGTATGAGAAGGGATAGTCAATATATTAATTAAGAAAATTAAGTCTCGATATCTTTTGTATCGTAATTTTCTCACCTTTTTTATTTGGTAAATCTTACGATATAATTTTTTTTTTTAACAATTTTTTTTTTGAAGAAACTCAAAGAGATTTAAACCTGTGATACTTAAGTTTAGCACCCAAGCCCTAATTTCTTTGCCCTTTTTTCTATTAGGTTTTTTCACTAATTAAATAAAATATCAAATCTGAAGGGTCAATTCTAAAACAAACCTAATCCCTCTTAATTCATTCATTTACCATATCATGTCGTTTGCATTGTCATTCTTACTGTTAAGACTTCTTCCATTTTCAAATTAATTAAAATATGATTTCTTTCTCATATTTTGCCCCCAGTTTCTATATTAATCAAATTTGAAGATTTTTTCCCTTATTGTGAAAGAAACGTCGCTTCTTTCTAGAAACACCTAAATATCTAACATAACTTCAATTCAATTGTATGAAATTTGAAATTTTAGATTTGGTGTAAAATGTGATGCATTGATTTAGTAACTACTTAATAAGTTATATGTATAACACATTTTTTTATTTGAATTCTCATCAGATTTCATCTTTTCAAAAACTATACGTGAAAATGTTTACAACAAATATTTTTAATACTTATAATATATTAATATATAAAGGCGCTTTACTTGAGGCCTTCATTTTCCCGCCCATTTTTCTGTGGTAGCCTTTGTGGTTAGACTTTCGCGGTAACCTATTTGTGTGGTTCTTCTTTTACGTGTTTAGTTTTTTTAATTAATTAACTTTTTTTTACTTCAAAAAAAAATTAATTAACTTTTTTCAGCCGAATTTTTATCTCTTTCACAATAGACTCATACTTCTCCTCATAGTTTCCTTTCCCAGTGATGCCTGATCCATATTTCAAAATCATTTTTTTTATAATTTTTTCACACGTATTCTTATCTCTTTTCCAATAGATTCCCTCTTCTCCTCGAACTTTTCCATTTGTAGCAATCGTAATCTGTATTTCAAAATCCTCGTCAATATTTCCCCTTTTTTCCCTCCGTAAATTATGTTGTACTATATTGCAGTGGTCTGTAATAACCCACTTCCTCGGTCCAGTTCGCTTCTGGTGGAGTTATGTCAATAACCCTGGTGGAGTTATGTCATTTGAATTCATACCCTATAGATGTTGTATTATTGGTCTCTCAATGGATCCTCATCTTGAATGCGTTTGGGTATGGAAAAGTATATCAACCTTTCCTTAGTCCCTTATCTTTAACACTATACAGTAAGGAAATATCAAATTTTTCTTAATTCGAATATTGGAAATCCCTTGATTCAAGCTACATATTCTATTGAACAATCGTCTGATAATTCTTTTATTTGATTGTGTATGTATCATTGTGTGGAAATTGTTAAAACTAGTCCACCGAAAGACTAGAAAGACCGAATCAGCAATATATATAATTGAGCAAATAGGATTGCTTAGGATTGTTTGGTGACTTTGTTCTGTGTTTGGTTTCTGGTCTTTGGTTACTCAATTGTTGATTTGGTTTGTTTGACAAAATGTCTAAGTTATTAGTTGTGCATATGGTTTAGGTTCAATAAGGTTTTATTGTAGTTAAAGTTTCAATTTTTATGATGATATTTATGTTCATTGGCACATTAACGTTTATCTTTTAGCAACTTTTTGGGATTAATCGAAATTATTTTTCAATGATTATAGACTGGAGATAAGCAATCTAATGATGAGGTGAAACTTTGGATTCAAGAAAATTGAAATATGATCTAGTGAAGTACAGTTTAGCCTGAGGAAGAGGTAAACATTCAACTTTTTATCAATTGCCTTTGAAAGAATTGCCTGGATTGTCTCATAACTTAATGACATATTGGCGCGAAATTATTTAACTTCTTTGGCAAAAGCATTGAAGCTAAACAGCCCAACTCTACTATTTGTAAATGTGTTAGGTTTCAGCTGATTAAGAATGGCAAGGGGAAAAAAAGAATGGCAAGAAAATTGCTGCCTTTGTTCATTGAGGAAAATGTTAAGTTGATCATTAAAAATGCTTTCATTTTTTATTTATTTCTCCTGTTTTACATTGTCTTTATTGCCTTGTGTTACAGGATGAATTTTTGATTGTTGGATTTGAACGTAAACAACATGCTGTGGGAGATATTCCTTGTGTGTCTCATCATTCTATTTTCTTTATTAAATGCATTATTATCAGGATGATATTTTCTCATTTGAGACAGGTGCTTTACTTTTTGGTATTCTTCTGTTTGAATTGGATGTCTATTATTATACTCTAATTAAAGTGTAAAAGAAACTTGGTTCCAGTTACTTTTACTTCATCCAATGGTATTGTTATTCAATGCTTGCTACATCAATGGATAAATCATTAATATCTTTGACAAGTTGAACTCAAGTGATTGATTGATCATCAATTCTATCCTCTTGATCGTAAGAAACAAGTCTGCATCGAGTTGGTCAATGTATTAGAGATTATTCTTTTTGAAAGTATAGTGAAATATATTTTGGATTCTTTTTTAGTTTAAAATAAATATTCATAACTTTGAGTTCTATTGTATTTTTATTTATTTATTTATCTCTTTTAGAATGTCTTCCCGTGCAATGCACGGGTACTGTACTAGTATGTTGTTTCTCATATTTTATTCTTCACGATCTATTATTCATATTGGAATCTCTTATATTGTATGACTAACTTTAGTTATAGAGATGGCAAATTTAAATTTGACAATATGTCTTTGAACTTACGTTTTCGAATGTATTGAATGATGATAATAGATTTTTTTTCCATTATTGCAGATGTATGAGAGATTATATGTAAAAATGTAGATATCTTCTGAACGATTTTGAGTGCTCTTCCGATCTCAATTGATCTTATTGATTCAATTAATGTATACTTATGTTTTATATTTTCTATCGAGGTGTAAATGTTACAGAATTATGCAATTATCTTATCTAATAATATAATTTAGGACTTGTTTGGCGTATTTCATTTTTTTCATTTATAAATCACCACACATTTTAAACTTTAATTAAATCTCCACTACTCATTTTCACTATTTATAAATTTCCTTTATAAATTTACGTTATAAATCTAACCTAATGGGCTCTTAATAAGTTTCTCTGCATGTACAATGCACAGGTTGTTTAACTTGTTTTAGAGAAAAGAGGTCTAATATAGACTTAAATATGCACTTTTGTCACGTATATGGGTTGATATCAAAATATTAATTTGATTGACAAGTCTTTATGTGCATATATAGGGATGGAAAGAAAAAATTCAATGCATTCAATTCTTTATGTCATGCTATTATTTCATTTATAATGAGAAGGAGATCATAAACTTTCTCTTGATTGGTTCTCCTTTTTGAAATAATTGTGACAGTCCACTATGGATGAATAATATGAAAGCCACAATTTGTTTCACTTTTATCATTTTTTATTATAGGCGCGATATGA
>CAVNYN010274870.1:0-25509 GCA_963692815.1 Nyctanthes arbor-tristis
ATATTTTAAGGATTATAGTTGGACGTATGATTTGATATATACATGTTAATGGGTGATGATTACATAAAGTGAATGAGGTGTTGCTATATGTGTTGATTCATTTAGTTGTAAGCAATTAATAGAGTGAAATAAGTAAATGGAAATAGGGGAAGTCAAGAAATAGAATGATTGGAAAGTTATGAAAATATAAATTGTCTAGATAATAAGATATTACGAGAAAAGAATTGAAGTTTAAAAGTCTTTAGGTTATGCTGTAGGAAACACGAAAGGGGCTACATGTACATGACTCTTTCACCGGTGAGTGGAGATTCTTTCTTCTTTTCTTTTTAAATGAAAATGTATATTAAGCTTTGATTTCACAGAATTCGTAATATTTTATGATGAATGTATTTCCATGATATTTCACGGAAGTTGATACTTCTTAGAAAAGTTCATGTGAACGTTTGTATGAAATGATGCTTCTTGATTTTAAAGAAATGTTTAATTTGAGACATGATTTATGATATATGAAAACCCCAAATGTGTATCTAATGTTATGATATGCCGCCTACGGGCGAAGGGGCCTATATAGCTCAAGCTGACCAAATGAACGCCGCCCAGGCGAAGGGGCCTACGTGCTAGCTATGGCTCAAGCTGTTTAATTGTGCCGCATAGGGCGAAGGGGTCATAGGGTACCTATGACTCAAACTGACCGTCTACGCGCGTATGATATAATATTATAATTATGATATATTAGATACATTTTGGGGAAAATTCTATGATGATCTTGAAATGAAAATGATTTTCGTGAAGTGTTCTAGTGGATTTCACGATGATTATTACATGAATGATGTTCCTGATGTTTTCTAGTGAATTTTATGAAGATTATGAAGTGAAATGTTGTACTTGATGTTTTCTAACAATTAATGATTCCATAAAGATTCACGTTATGCTTGATTTATATTTAAAGTCATGAAATTTCCAAATGAGCTTGAATATGTTATTCAAGATGTTGCAAAAATCATATTTCAATTTTTCTAAAGTATGTTTATTGATAAAACTCCACTCACTGGGCTAGTTAGCTCAAATATTTTCCAAATGATTTCCTTTTCAGGTAGACAATTGGAGTTTAGGCAACACATCATGATCTAGCCTGCTGTTTCCAAAATTGTGCCACCACATAGAGATAGTTATGGGTTCTTATTATGCATTATAGGCTTTGATATGTTTAGTTTATTAGTATACATTGAGATTTCTGGTGAAGCCTACCTGGTTTAGTATAATTTTTCTTACACGAAACATCGTTATTGGTGATGATGGAAATTATTATACTGTGAAGTGTATTTGGGTTTGATGTTGAGTGTTATGCAGGTTGGTTGTTAACAAATTAGAGGAGATGCTGTCGAAATTTTTCTAAAATAAATAGTATATCCACGAGCCTTGACGGTAAATTCTAACTTTTAGTGGGAGTTTATCGTCGGCACACGTCACACTTCTAGTAAATTAGAAGAGGTGGGAGTGGGGCGTGTAAAAAACGCAAACAACTATTCACGTACGGGAAACGAGAGAATTGAGGAAAAATTCAGCCGCGCTTGGAACGGATTTTTTGGACATTCGACTTGGTGTTGGGTTTCTTCAAGCGGTGGTTTTCTCCAAGTTAATTCTTCGAACGGGTTAGGTGATATTTTTCTTTATTTCTTATTATTAATTATTGGATTCCATCTATTGTAGATGAGTAATTTGTGGTGCTAAGAATATTATTCTTGACGGTGTTGCGTGATTGTGGTAGTGTGTATTACCTCTTGATTTAGGGCGACAATCTTGAGAGGATAAACATTGCATTCCCATTATTATTTGGTGATAGTGGATTTATCTGTTTGCCCTATCGATTTTTCTTTCTCATTGGAGGGTTTTACGACGTTAAATAATTCTTGGTGTTATTTACGTTTCCGTACATATATTATTGTTTGATATATCGATTGTCTATTTTAATCACACAGGTTTAGGGAAATTGATTAAATTCCCAACATGTTTAAGACTGATAGATTCCAACTTTTCTACAGGTTGCCGACACACCTTGCTGTGCTTATCAGTACTTTATTTGCAGTTGTATATCTCCTCAACTTTAAGTTCTTGTTATTCTTCATGCCTATGAGTTATTTTTGCTAAAAAAAGTTTTCAAAATCAAATCACAATTCACATTTTTTGAAACTTTGGGAGCCATGTTGCTTCTAAACTTATATTACAAATGCCTTCTTTTTAAACAATGAAAATGAAAATAAAACCTCGTGAAGTTGATAGTCACTTGCAGCGCACGTGCGTACCTATTTACTTAAAAATAATAATAATAATAATAATAATAATAATTAATTAATTGCCCACTTCTGTCTTCCTGTTTTCTTCCCTCTCTTTACCGTCCGTTTTCTTCTCTTCATGACATCTCCATTTCAGGACCTGAAAAATTTCTTTGAAATTACCCATGTGTTCCAAACAGCAACTCCTTGACTCCCTTACAGCGCATGTTGCCATCTATCACTCCAAAATCCCCGATCCCAAGCCGAAACCTACTCCTAACCCGAACCACCGTCCCGCCATCATCAAATGGTTCTCATCTCTCTCCGTCCACCATCGCCGGGCCTATCTGACTACGGTTAACTCCGACTTCATCAAGATCCTCCTGGAAATGCTTGAAAAGCTCCGTTTAAACGGCCCAGGTCGGTTTATTATTCTCCCTGACCTCCCGACAAGCCACCAAAAGGACAATTCCGCCCTTCCCACTTTATGTTTTCGCACGATGGGTGGGCTTTTGTTGAGGGTTGCGGAGTCGAATGAGGCGGAACGTGTAATTTATGATTCTGTTGAGTTGTTCAGCTCGAAAGAAGGGGAGAGGAATGAAGAGGGGAATGAAATGTTGCCGGTTCCCGGGAAATGTTTAGATGTGATGGGTGTAAATGAAGAATTTGTAGAAGATGTGAATAGGTTTGTGGAGATCATGGATGGAGTTTCGGGTGGGGAATTTCTGAGGGGTGGGGAGGAAGGCGAGATGGCAGGAGAGTGGGTGGAGCTGAAATGGTTGAAATCAAAAGGATATTATAGCTTGGAGGAGTTCATTGCCAACCGCATAGAGGTGACATTGAAGTTAGCATGGTTGAACTGCTATAATGGAAAGAAAAAGGGAGCCAAGTTAAAGGAGAGGTTGAGTACGGCTGGCATGGCAGCAAATGTATTCTGGAGGAAGAAAGGGTGTGAGGATTGGTGGGAGAAATTGGATGATACTGTCAAGAAGAAGGTGTTTCGCACGTTCTTTGGAAAAGCGGCAAAGTCCCTGGTATTTCATTTTAATTTATCATGGGAATTCATTGTGTTTTTCAGTACGATATTCTTTTGCAGTGCGTGAAATATGTGGTATAAGATTTATTTTGACATAGAAATGAGGTGAAACAGATGTTAATCATGACATTTGCAGTCATGTTTAGAAGGGGCTACAAACTCATTATTGCGGATGGCCAAGAGTTCTGCATGCTTATTATATGTTTTCCTTCTTGATAGTTAGAAATTATTTGGAAAAGCTTTCTGCTGAGTCGTTTTACAAATTGGCTTATGATTGCATTCTGTTTCTACTTTCTGCTCTCTCTTCTTGTTGCAGACGTGTGCTCTTCCGATCTTCATTGTGATCACAGGCTCAAGCAGTTCTGAAGGGTGACGATTGCTTCTTGGAATACAAGATGTGGCCCCATGATTATCACCTTGAGCAGCAATTCAGATGCAGTTCTACTTTTAAGGGTGGAAGGGGAACTGGGAAACTCAAAAAATCAAGTTCTAAAATTAAATGGAATGTTGATCACGCAACAATTTCTGAAAAGTCTTCTTCCTTGGGCTGTGCTCTCAGGGGTTTGTACATTCTTCAGGTTATTTCTACCATGGTTTCAGCATCCCAGAGTTGTATATACAAAAAAGAGAGACTATTTTTCACTTCACTGGACTCTGCAAATGGTATTTCTGACATTGTATTAAGAAAACTGAGGGAGTCACTTATGGTTATTTCACTTGATTGCACAAAAATTGAGCTACTTGAAGGAAATTGGAGTTCTCCACTTAAATCTGAGAAAGCTGTTACCAGTAACCATAAGAAGAAGGGTAAAAAGCGTAATAAAAATTCAAATCCTGTTCCCAGACCTTGTACAGTCGGCCGAAACCCTGTTGAATCTGCTAAGGTATATCTTGACCTCAGGAGTATCTTTTTATTGATTCCTGTACATAATTAGACCATTCTTACTTGGAATTCATGAATGTTTTCAACACCATTACTGCACAATTGGTATGGTCAGGTTTATAGTGGCAATGGAGATATTAGACAGCCCAACAACTTTGATGGTAAAGTTCCAGAGGAAGTTCTTAGAGGGGTTCTTGCATCAGCAGATGCCATGGTTGTGCTTGTCTTTTTTCTTATGAGTCATTAATTCCATTAATTAATGATAGAAATGGTTTGTAACTGATTGAGTCTGACCAGGGACCCGTTAAAGGATTGAATAATGGAAATGTACGGAGTGCTCCCAAAAAGAATAGGAAGAAAAAGCTCAAAAGTTCAAGCTCCCACAGCTCACAAGTTGGTAGATGTCATTCTAGAAGCACTAAAATTCCTGCCCTTTCTGTTAGTCCTCGAGATAGGCCATCAATGGCTGAATGGATGCCTGAAAGTTCGCTCTTCCGATCTTTTCAAATAATGTTCCAACTGGGACAGACAATCCCAAAGCAAACCCAGATTTTTGTTGTGCAAGCACTGAAATAATGGCTCAACATGGAGAGACACGTGTTTCTTCTGTTGAAGTTGGTGATAATTTTGGTTTGAAGCACCATCAGAACTCAGACAGAGTTACTGAAACTGCAGGGGTGGATGTTCTGAGTGATGATGCGGATTCTGATGCAACTTCTGTCAGGCCTGTGGTTGAAGATACTGATGATCTGTGCAGTGGAAATTGTGCAGATGTACATGGAACTCACCAAAAGACATGTTTTCTGGGAAAACTAAAAGAAGTTAATAAGGCACCAGGAAAAACTATACCTATTCAGGAGCAACGAAGTAGGGGTACTGTTGGGTCACCCAGTTCGTCAGCATATATTTCTTATGAATGGCCCAGCATAGCTACTATTTATCCTTCTTCTAATATACATCTCCCTACTGCCACAGATAGATTGCATCTGGATGTTGGTCACAATTGGCAAAATCATTTTCGTCAATCTTTTGTACAAAAGGTGCCAGTAAGGAATTCTTCTATTGACACTAGGTATAATGGAGTTATATCTCGATATCCGCCAATGAGTTTAGATTGGCCTCCTGTATTGCATGGTGTCAATAGACTATCCCAATCAGTTACTTGCAATTATGATTCTGATTTTATCTCAAGACGACAGTCCACTCTTCTGCAACACTACACTGCTCAAAGTGTGCAGTGTGGACCAGTCACTTCAGAGGATGAAAGGGTTCTCTCTGGTGAGTTGATGGACATGTCTGATGTAACAAATTCTCAGGAACTAGTAGATGAGCATGACAACCACTGGATGTCAGAAGAGGAATTAGAAGTCCATGCAGTTTCTGGGCTGGATTGTAATCAGTACTTTGGTGGTGGTGTGATGTATTGGAATCCTTCTGATCACCCAGGGACTAGTTTCTCACGCCCTCCGTCTCTTTGTTCAGATGATAGCTCCTGGGCTTATAGAGAAGCAGATATGAACAGGGCTGTTGATGACATGGTTGCTTTTTCCTCTTCTTATAGTACAAATGGTCTGACTTCACCTTCTACTGCTACTTTTTGCTCTCCCTTTGATCCTCTGGGGCCTGGAGCTCTTGGCTATGTTATTCCTGGAAGTGATATTAGTGGCAAAATTCTGCACTCCTCACCAGTAGTGAATGATATGGATGCCGAGGAGATTGTCTCTGGATCTATACCCAATATATCTGGCGATGGAGAAGCCAAGACTGGAGATTCACATCCATATCCTATTTTGAGGCCAATAATCATCCCAAATATGTCGAGGGAAAGATCAAGGTCGGATATTAAACAAAGCTATGATCGGAATAGCCCTTGTGTTCCACCTAACAGACGGGAACAACCTCGAATCAAGAGGCCACCTTCTCCTGTAGTTCTATGTGTTCCCCGTGCTCCTCATCCACCTCCTCCCTCTCCGGCTGGTGATTCCAGGAAGCATAGAGGTTTTCCTACTGTTCGATCTGGAAGCTCCAGCCCAAGGCATTGGGGCGTCAAGGGTTGGTTCCATGATGCTGTCAATTTTGAAGAAGCTTGCTTACCCATGAATGATGGTGAAGTGGTTTGGCCTTCTTGGAGGAACAAAAGCCTTTCAGCACGCCAGTTGACGCAGCCTTTAGCAGGAGCATTGCTACAGGATCGGCTTATCGCAATTTCCCAGCTAGCTCGTGATCAGGAACATGTATTCACATTTACCAATTACATATGATTAATCCTTTTATTATTTTGTGATTTTTTTTTCTTTCTGGAGATTTTCATGGCTAATTTCAATGCAAATATGTGTCCATCTTAGCCAGATGTTGCACTTCCTTTGCAACCACCTGAATCCCAGAACTGTTCCACTCGCAAGGCTTCTCCGTCACTTTTTCATAATACTCTCCATGATGAAATCAACTCTTTCTGCAAGCAGGTGTGATACTGGACTGATATCATATCTTGTAAATAGAATTTACGAAGCCAAAGTTTGAATTATTTATCATGGTAAAATTATTCTTTTTTATGCTTCTTTCGTTGCAAAATTACCGATGGCTTGCAATCTGCTACAATATGTTAGGTTGCTGCTGAGAATTTGATCAGAAAGCCTTACATTAATTGGGCTGTTAAGTGTGTTGCACGTTCTCTCCAAGTCTTGTGGCCTCGTTCTAGGACCAATGTTTTTGGTTCAAATGCGACTGGCTTGTCCCTTCCATCAAGTGATGTAGACCTTGTGGTTTGTCTTCCTCCTGTGAGAAATTTGGTGAGAAAAATTAATTTTTTTCGTCTTTCGTGACAACTTTTAGGAACATATTGGAGGAAAAGCCTCATTCACTTTCATCTTTCAGGAACCTATTAAAGAAGCTGGGATCTTGGAGGGACGAAATGGCATCAAAGAAACTTGCTTTCAGGTATGTAGGATAACATTGAAGTAGTTGTGTGTATTTATGTCAATGCTACTCTTGGCAGTCATGGTGAATAGACCCCTGTTTCAAGGTGTTCCTTTCCTCGTGCCTTTGCGATTTTCCGGAATTTAGTGCATGCTATTGCATAGTGTGACCAGCTGAATACTTTTAGGTCCAATTATTATTTTATTATTATTTTTTTAAAATAAAATCAGGAAAAACATTTTAACCAGTTGAGCTATGGTGTGTTTCTGCTACTTCCTACACACTTTTGCATCTTGAATGCAAGTTTCTCTTGGTCAGCTATCATTCTAATGATAGGAGTGGTAACAATGGGGCATTCCTAGCAAACACGTGGATGCAATCATGCCAGTTGTTCTGCTTTAGTATTGTCCATGCTGCAAAATATGTTACAAATACCTTTCTCAATTTGGAAAGATTGAACTTGCTGCAAGAGATTTTTTCAACACCTCTATTTTTTCTCAAGTCTTTTGCGTCTGGCCTTTAAGCTTATGATAGTTCCTTTTTATTTGCAGCATGCAGCTAGATATCTTGCAAACCAAGAGTGGGTGAAAAGTGATTCTCTCAAGATTGTGGAAAATACTGCTGTAATTTTCAATTATAACCTCATCCATTGGTTTGGGGGCATATTTATCTTAAACCCCTTGTTTAAACGTAGAAAAGGCTCATGCTGGACTTCCTTTTTAATATCCATGTTATTGCTTTTAGATACCTATCATCATGCTTTTGGTGGAAGTTCCGCATGATCTTGTTTCCTCTACGGTGTTGGATGTTTCAATAACGAAAGAAGCACATCAGGGGACTGGCGAAGAAGGCGACCCTTTTAAGTCTGATTCTGCTAGTGCTGAGATCTCTACTTCACCAAAGAGGACTAAGCTTGCAAATGATAACCACAACAGTGTCAAATTAGTTCGTCTTGACATTAGTTTTAAGTCTCCATCACATACTGGATTACAGACTACTGGACTGGTAATATTTTATCCAAGAGTTCCTATTGCCATCTTTAAATCCATATGTTATATCTCTTTACTTGAATGTTTCTGGGAAATTTGGAGTCAAATTTCAATGTGACTTATCTCAAAGATTGAGGCTCTCTTAATTATATTTTTAATGAGCATTTGTCATATGTTTTGTGCTTATTCTGCCATTCCCGTGCTGTGAGTTTTGAATTCAGGTTAAAGAGATTACCGAACAATTTCCTGCAGCAACACCTCTTGCTTTGGTGCTAAAACAGTTCTTGGCAGATCGTGGCCTAGATCAGTCATACTCTGGAGGTTTAAGTTCATACTGCCTGGTAATATTATGCATGTTGATTTGCTCCAAATCTTGAATTGTATGGCTCTACTTAGAAAACATCTATTCCCTTAATGGTCGTAAATTTTCAATGACAAACAAAAGGTTGTTTGTATGTATATGATGTTTGCATGTGCAGTATTTCGTTGACGGTGACTTATTTGCCAGTAATACATGGTTCTTTATAACATTTAAAAAAAAAAAAAAAAAAGTGAATAGTTTGGTTTTATTACTGAATTTGATGAGATCACGTCATCTTTGCCATTGAATCATTTGAATCGAAGTAGTTCTTTTTGGTATTTTGTTGAGCAATATTTTGGAGTTCCATCTACCTTCCTCGACCATAGTCATTTGGCCATAGCCATAGGCAAAAATTAAGTCCTTTGTTCTGAGGCTGGCTGAGACTGGTTAAAAGGTCCCTGTAAGAAACCACGGATCTCATTCCTGTACCTGATGAGGAACTGATAAAAATGGAAGGCTGTTAACCATATCTTAAAGATCCCGTTCCTTTGATACATATAATTTTATTAATGCTGCCTAGTGCTCACTGTCTCTTTAAGTATTTATCTTTTATGAATTTCCATTTTGCCTTTTTATGCATTAATTTTAAATGTCTGCACTTGCTTATTTTGTTACATATTCTCTTTTGACCAGATACTATTGATCACGCGTTTTCTGCAGCATGAGCACCATCACAGCCGATCTGTCAATCAAGTACGATAGTAGCTTCTATTTATCTGATTGTTCTTTTACCCATTTTAATGTTTAACATATGCTTCTAATTTCACACATTTATCATTATCTTCCATGGTTTTAAGTTAGCCATGGTATTTCTGTCGCAATGCTATGGCTTAAAGCATAAATATATCCTTGCATCTTTGCACCTGTTTGTGGAGGCTTTTTTGAAAATTGATTCTCTGGAAGTGTTTGTGTTTGAGAAGGAACGTTTATCGGCAAATGTGGAAGATTAAGTATGTGGTTGAAAATGAAGTTTCATTAATTGTCCAGCTTTTTAGCAAAATCTAAGCAATTTAATTTAGAAAATACAAGGTGGCATGGCATGCCAAAGGCCTTTACATCCATCACATGTTCCCACAAAAAAAAAAAAAAAAAAGTTTTGGTGATTTTCAAGAATTCAAAAAATAGAAATGAAAAAAGGGGCCATGCAGATGGAGTTACAGCTTACATGGCTCGCATTGGGTGGGATGTGTTGGCCCTTTTTTATGCCTCTAGGTGAGAGTTAAAATTCCATCTCTTTTATTGGTCAGGGAGTCCATTGTGCCTAAACCCCCTCCAACCAAAAAAAAAAAAAAAAAATTCCACAAGACGATTCATTTCAAAGTCTCGTCAGAACATTTGAAAATGTGTTCCAAGAATGAGGTGAGATTTTTGTTGGAGCAAATTAATTTTTTTGAAGAACGTGTGGTTGGAAAGTAGAATAAAATATTAGGCCATGTGACAAGTAAATATTTTTCTAGAATGATTGGTTGAAAATAAGTTTGATGAAAAATGATTGTTTGGAATATCATCTCCAAACAGGGTATTCTTTATCTATCTTATTGTAATTTCCTTCTTTTGTTTCTTTTAGACACAAAATATTTCATGCCTAGAATAGAGTGAATAACACTTTAAATATACCATGCCTAGTTAGACACTATACAGCTAAAAATGAGCCTTATGATAAAGAGTGCTGCAGTTTCTTCATGTCTGTGCCTGGGCCCATTTGCAATGTCTTAATCTTCAGATTTTCCCTCTCAAAATTCAAAAGCATTTTCTTCTGTTGAAAGTGTTGGAAGTTTTAGAAGTGGAAGAATACTTGCCATTGTGCCTTCTGAATTTTGAAATATTTTTTGCTTGATGATATGTTTTAAAATTTGTTGGATATTCCTTGGACATACTAAGCCCTCATTTGCAAAAGCTTTTCTAGCAGGTGATTTTTGAAAGTGAACTTGTGGGACAATGTGTGGTTGGGAAGTAATGTGAAAATTGATTTTTGTGAGAATGTGTGGTTAAAAATGAAGATTGTCTAGTTATCAGTTTAGCAAAATTTTAGCTATACTGTAAAAGCCCTAATCTGGAAGCTGGCAAATTCTTTTTAATCTCCAGTAACCTGTTTTCTAAGGAAAAAAATTCAGTGGACTAAAATAGGGATCTGAATTGAGCATGGTAACATCTCTTTCGTAAAGTTAAAAGCAGGTTGAAGGGTCTGAGTGCCTTTGGTGGGCTGTCTGAGTGCCTTTGGTGGGCTGTATGTTCTTCGTCATCTTGTATAGTTGTGATTCTGTTAAGAAGCCTTGTGATTATCTTGACAAAAATTTTCGCGTTGAACTCTGGTGAGATTGCCAGCTGAATTCTACATGTAATAGGACTGTGAGAGGACGTACTTCAATCTTTAATTTCCATAATTTGTGATTAACCCCTTCCCCGGCTTTTCTTATTTTTCCCCCTCCCCCCCAAGCCCACAAGAAGAAAATTCTCTTTACCCCTAACACCGTTCTGGATTTCCATTTTGCAACTTCTCCATGCATCATAAATATTGAAAATTGTCAAGTGTGCCCATTCATATACATTTATTTACGTTTGCATGATATCATCAAATTTGTGCACAACACTCTAAACTATGTTCTTCGTGTATATTTATTGTTGATTGTAGCATGTCTATTGCACCAAGTTCCATAGTTATTTGCTAAAAATATCAATTTCTTTTGTATTGTTTGGTTTTTGGCTTCAGCTAAGTGTGTAGTTTTACTTTATGCATGTGTAAGATTAAACCAGTGTGTTACTAATTTGATGTCTCTTTTTATAGAATTATGGAATTCTCCTGACGGACTTTCTCTATTTCTTTGGGTAAGTAAAAGCTTGTCATAAGATTCTTAATCTGTTGCCAACTTGTTAAGCATTAACCATTTTATCCTTCCTCATTATCAGTTACATGTCTAGCCGATTAGCATAATTTCTGTCTTCATATATATAGAGGAAATTCCTTGATTTAGATGATGATCTGAACCACTTTGCTTCAGGAATGTATTTGACTCTCGCCAGATGCGTGTATCAGTACAGGGAAGTGGGGTGTACCTGACCAGGGAACGAGGATGCAGGTAAACCAAAAATCTTTTCATTTGTTTATGTTGATCTATATTTCAACAGGTGCCTAGTTTCTCTGTTTCTTTGTTGCCTAACTATTTAGCTTTTGCAGCATTGACCCACTTTATGTGGATGATCCTCTTTTTCCTACGAATAATGTTGGACGGAACTGTTTCCGTGTACATCAATGTATCAAGGTTAGTCAATATTCTTAGATGGAAAATCATTTCTATCTGCTCATCAAAGAATTAAATTTGGAAAGCAATTTGAGTCCTAATTTATGATTAATCGACTTCATCCAATATTGAATTCCTCTTCAACGGTTTAAACTTTAAGCGGAGAAGTTATGAGTCCTTCTATTAATGTACCAATAGAGTTATAAAATACAAGAAACCACGGGTGGTTTCTGAAACCACTAGTGAAACCACCAGTGGTTTCTTGCATCTTATAACTTTATTGGTGCATTAACAGAGCCAATAGATCGGTTCTTTAGAAATTTTGGAGAATCTATAGCTTCATTGAGAGTAAGCATCTTGCTCTGCCATTGATGGAACTTAGAATGAAATCCCTTGGCGCAGGCATTTGCAGATGCTTATTCGATGCTGCAGAACGAGCTTGCTTGCTTTCCTGATGATGATACACTTGCTAAGCCCCCTTGTAAACTACTTACTAAAATTATTCCAAGCATTGGTCATTTGATGGGATCCGAGTTATTGGAAGAATGATGTTGAATATGTAAAGTACTTGGAGATGCCTATGAGATATTAACACCTCAAAATCTCTTATACTACCTGAACGCACCATGCGTAGCATCCCTTAATTTCTAACTCTTCACTTAAGAACTCCAAAGTATTATAGCCACCATAATCTAATCTTTCATTCGCTAGAATCACCAAAACTGAGCTGATGCTTGGATCAGTGACGCAACACACATACATAAACAAGATGGTGATGAAAATTAAGCGGTCCCAAGGTGATTGAGGGGAGTGAGAGGATGAAGAATGGGGGTGCTAGGGAGAGGTGGTATTGGCTGTGGCTGATGCCAGTGCAGGGATAGGTTTTTAAAAGTGGTAGTCGTTGCCATTTGGAGAAAATGGGGACCATGAAGGTTGGGAGGACGCATGTTAAAACAATGAGTTCGTACAAGGACTCATGTTAAAACAATGAGTTCGTACAAGGACTCCAATATTTTAACAAGGACAATTGTTAGGGCAATGAGTTTAAGAATTTGTTCCTTTTTTGGAAAACAAAAGTTATTTTGCGATTGCTTCAACTTCCAAGAGGAATGAAGACTAGCAGGAGTAGAATAGAGGGATTCATTGTTTGCCTCCTTTGTTCTCTCTCTTCTTCTGTTTCACTGCAGCTGAGGATCTGCTATTCTATCACTGTTGATATGCAAAGGACATGGTATGGGATCTGCTGAGAGTAGCACAGTTTCGAAATGACATGATACCTGATTGCTGTTATCTGCCAGTGACTGCAATATTTTAACTGGGATAATAGTTAGGGCGGTGGGGATTTGAGAATTTGTTCCTTATTCCGGAAAACGGATGTTAATTTGGGATAGCTCCAAGAGGAAATGAAGACATGCAGGGTGGAATAAACGAATTGATTTTTTCCTTCCTTTGCTTCCTCTCTTCCTCTGGTTCACTGCAGTTGAGGACCTGCTTTTCTCTAACTGTTGGATTGCAGAGGACATTATGTTGGCTCTGCTGAGGGAAGTACAGTTCTCTAATGGCATGCACCCGATAGGCTGTTATCTGCCAGACTTGCAATCCGGTTAAATCATACAAATTGCTGACTGAGGACATGAAACAAGGCAAGTTACCCATGCAAAATTTTTCAGACAGAAGTTTCTGCAGTTCTCTAATTCAGTTGCTACAGTGTTTCCTGTTGAGATTCACTTGGAGTTACCAGTGGGCGTTCTAGCCAGGAGGCAGAGATGAGAAATCACCAAACCTGTGATATTCTGGTGTTGCATCAGGCAGCAAGATATATTTGATGGTACAATTTTTTTTTTCTCGACGCTCTTCCGATCTTATATCCAAAATGCGTCTCTACTATTTTTTATTTTTTTTTTGACTGTCTGAATTACTTTTTGCAAACTTACGCATGGAGTTTCCTTGCCTGGTGTCTTATGCATAGGTTTTTTGCAACTCATCAAACTGATTTGCACCATGGTTAGATCTCACGAGCCATTCAAGAGTTCTTTGTGCAATCGTGGGCAGGTGTTTTTCAATGGCGCTACATTTACATGTAAATTTTTGGTAATGTCTTACACATTACAATATTTTTTTGGGACTTTGACGCTGGGATACCCGTCACCCTAGCTTTAAATTTATGGTCCCATAAAACACTTTCCTCAACTAGTCAATGAATAAAATCTACAGCTCAATGCTGTACTATCCGCTATATGTGAAAGTTAATAATCATTGTGGGGAAGGTTGTGACAAAAATACCATCCCAGTCTAAACGAGCAACGGTTGAAATTTTCCAATTTTCCTTGTTTTGTTGATGGTGCTTGGAGAAGATGCAGCAACTCTGGCAGTTATGTGCATCAACTGGTACTCTTATCCACTTTCTAGAGAATTATAATTTATGCAGAAGAATTTCTGCTTTTTACCCAATGCTAGATTTGACATTTGAGAATAATTTATTCAGCTTTAAATTTATTTTAGTTCATCCCATATTAAAATAATTGAGAGAAATTAGTTCTTTGATTTAATTTAGCAAGTGCATATTTGCATGAATGGTGGTGCATTGACAACAAAGTGCAGGAATAATTCCTCCTCCACGGTGCTGCTGCCTGCTGGTAACTTTTCTTGATTTTTTTATTTAATTAAGGATTTATTATTCTATATAGTAAAAATTTTGAAGAAGAAACTTGTCAGTTCTCGAATATTAAATTTCAAGAAACTTTGGGGTCCGTCAAGAACATCTAAATTACATATTTATTATAACAATACAAATTTTTCCTAATCAGGATCATAGGCTAAGGAGATAGAATGATTGTATGTGATCAAATGAAGAGGACGTAAAGTACAAGGGCTTGTCCCAAGTTGTTCGAACGAGCCTAAATTTTCCACTTTGACAGTTGTCTTCACTTTTGGTACAGTTTACCATTTTTCACCCAAAAAGACGACTAAAGATTTGTTTTCTTCGGGTTTTCAAGTTTTTAGCGGAATTTACTTTATGTTGATATTTTTAACCATATCAAGTTTCAAGTTTAAACAAAAATGCAAGTGAACTTTTCAAAAACACGGCACCGTCATCCATATGGTGGGGCCCATTTGTAAAATAAAGAACCCGGTGGGATTGGCCTCTCTCTCAAAACCTTACAGTAACGTTTCCATTGCGGCGGAAGATTCCAAGCGGATTCCTGAGAATCTACTTTCTATTATCCTAATTCCTCAACTTTAACGTTATTCTATTATTATTATTATAAGTTTGTCAACAATAGCTTATCAAGTTTCCACAAAATCATTAGTATAGCAAATATATGCTCCTGTTTATGCCTCTAATCATACCACCTCTAAGCTTTTTATTATTAAATTAGAATTATAATATAACAATAATAGTATGGGCGCGACCAAATCAAATAAGTCTTGGTCACTTTCAATTTCTACCTTATATGTAAATTATTTATCCAATCTCATATTTCGTGAAACCCACAATTTACAAAATTTTACTTGTATTCCTATTTATTTTTGTTTCCATTTTAAAATGGGAAATCGAATGTTGTTATGAGATTGTTCTTGGCATTTGGTACTTAGTACCCTTGGTTCTTTATGCCTTCAGCTAGTGAGTGACATAGCTACAAGAAGACTCGTATAATTCATCATGTTGTGTTGATTCATCAATCAAGTTCTAATATATGTAGCGCCTAACAATACACAAAAATCATGCACTGCAAAAAAATATAAAAAGTTGTAAAAATTCATGCACATATAGGCATATACATTAGCATTTTCTACATGCATTGTGTGTAGACAATGATGTGGGCTCAATAAAAAGGTAATATATGATCTCGTACTGTGACACCCTATTCTACTATCTTATGTGTTCGTGTTAATGAATGATATTAGAAACTTTTTCTTGCGTCTGTATATATATTCTAAAACACGGTAAAATACATGAAACTAACAGCTTAGCCTACAGTCACAAATCACAATATTTTAGGTAAGACATGGTAGAAAATAGCAAACCATATTAAGTTACAATTGAATGTCATTTGGCATCGTAACCAACCAATAGAAATTTCACATTTATTAGTTTGAGAAAAGAAAAGTCATTAAATGTCATTAGGTCACAATTGTGACTATTTGTAATCGAATATGCTGGGAATTCTCACACTCAAACTGTCTTTTTGTACCTTTTCCAACTGCCACTTCATCACGCCAGGCATATGCCTCGTAAATATTCTGTCTCTTTTCCCCAATAAAAATCACCAAATTCCCCTCCCCATTGCCTTCATTACACGATTTGATCTTCTGGGTTTTCTCCTTTTTCGTCATCTGGGGTTTAATACGCGGTGAAATTTGAAATAGATGAAGTTTGGGAAGAGATTGAAGCAACAAATTGAACAGAGTCTGCCCGATTGGCGGGACAACTATTTGTCGTATAAAGAGTTAAAGAAGCTCGTGAGATTGATTTCTTCTACTCCCCCATTGTTGAATGGATCCGCGGAATACGGCAAGGCGGAGCGGGAGTTTATGTACTGCTTGAACAATGAGATCGAGAAATTCAATGCCTTCTTCGTGGAGAAGGAAGAGGACTTCATTATCCGAAACAAGGTGAATAAACTCTCAGTTTCCATCGTGCAATTTGTTATTTGTTTTGTGTTGTTTCTCGTTCGGCCGTCTAGTGGAAAATAGTAAGTTTACTCGCTGCGTAATGAACATCTACAGATAACCATAAATGCAGCTATTACTGAAAAGGGTGCTGGAATAAGCTTGTCTGCTATTTGCCCACAAGAAAACTGGTTAAAGAGATAAACATTTTGTGGGCTTTTTGAATTTGTACACTAGTCTAACCGAGTAAAACAAGAAGTAATACCATCAGATATTTGAAAAAGTTTGTGGCTTGTGGACCCAATAATTCCAATGTTTCGGGGCTAAAAACTGTGGGCTCCACATTTAGCGTGGGATACAAATTGTAGTACCTTTCAAAGGTACCTTAAAAGAAGAGGATATCCTATGAGAATTTGCTTAGTTTTCTCCGATTGCCAAAATGGCTTTACTGATAGAGACAGCAAGTATGCTTGATTCCAGTAAAAATGAAAACAAAACTCGTATTTTGATCTTCTAGTATACAGTATGTGACATGATTTGTCAGTGTGGTGGTGTTACTGAATCCTTCTAACTGAAGGTGCTGTTAAGAAGATCAAGCCAAGAGAAACCGGTTTCTTTCGTATATACTAATAATTTATGTTTGGACTTCCGATCTTGTTTAGTTCGCAGTATTTGTCATGAGTCGATGGTACGATGGTGTTATAGCTGAAAATGCATTGAGAATGTCAAGAAGTTCAAGCCAAAAGAACCCGTTATTTCTCTCTTGTATGATAATTTGCGTTGGGACATTTTGATGAAAAGTAACAACTGATGCAGGAATTGCAACAGAGGATACAGAGAGTGATTGATACATGGGGACCAAATGGGACAAAGCCATCAAGATCGGAAGACAAAGAAGAGATGGGGAAAATAAGAAAAGCCATTGTTAATTTTCATGGAGAAATGGTTCTCCTAATGAATTACAGCAACATCAATTACACCGGTAGCTCCTCAATATATGCAATAACCAATCTAGAAAATCACAAAAGTTCATGTGCTCACTTCAAATATTTCTGAAAATGTTGCAGGGTTGGCCAAGATATTGAAGAAGTATGACAAACGAACAGGTGGAGTTCTGCGCTTGCCGTTTATCCAGAAGGTACTGGGACAACCCTTTTTCACAACTGATCTCATTTCAAAGCTTGTTAAAGAGTGCGAAAGTACCATAGACTTGGTTTTCCCAGCTTCTGAAGCAAAAGGAATGCATGCTGATAGAGAAGCAATAAGAGTGCCTGGAGAGGGAATTTTCAGGAATACAGTTGCAGCTCTTCTGACTATGCAAGAAATCAGAAGAGGAAGTTCTACTTACAGCCATTTTTCTCTGCCACCCCTCAATTTGCCTGAATCTGATATAATTCACTCATTGCAAGTCCTTTCCCCCATACCAATTCCCTAATGATTACTATGTAATATGATATTTTCATTAGAATTTAGGCCTGGAAAAACTGGTTTCTTCCAAATTTGGCTTGTTTTATGGTTCGATCACATGGTAGAGCTACTGAAATACATGTTGCTACTAGGCGAACTACTGCGATATTTTGTTAGAATCATAGTCAATAAGGCTTGATATTTTGTTAAATCTAAGTGCTTGTTACCTATTATATCATGTTGAGTTCATAAACTTTTTCACTGTATAAGCTGATGTAAAGTTATAAAATCGATTCATGTTTTCTAGAGATGAAAGATGAAAGAAATTGACGACATGATGGTATGAGGTATCAAAGAGACAATAGCACTCTTGTCATGTACCTAATTGCACACTGAATTTGCCAGCCATGCACCATAAAGGATTATAAGTTATAATGCACATTTTAGAAAATCAATTGTACCATTCCATTTCGCTTCAAGCAAATGCTAGAGTCACAAATTGCAACTATCTCCACATGGTCTTTGATCTTTAAATATTAATTTTCTACGATGCAAATAATTATTATTTTCCTTAAAAGTCAAGAGATAGCATTATAAATTATCTAGGTAATCAACATCGCTTGGTTTTATAGTAGACAACACGTGTGTAAATATAAATAAATCCATTTGGAGGACTTCAAGTTAAGTAATTGGCATATCATGTCACTGTTATTATTTTCAAATATATATATATATACACAAACAGTAAGAAACATTGGCGGGTAGATAATTTATAGAAGAGAACAAGACTTATGTAGTCTAATAGCATCCTAGTAAGGCTCCAAACTCTGGATTAAGTGTTCGATTTCCCTCTCTTATATGAAACTTAAAAGCTTACACGTGAAATGTCGGCCAAAGAATGAAGCATAGCAATCTCAGCAAAGGGTGGACTTCCATATGACTCCAAAGTTGAAGAGAGCCCCCTCTGTTTACTAGATGGTTCATCTTACCAGGCGGAGCCGTACACGGCTCGTTGGACAGTCAGCCAACACATTCGGGTACCATTTTTTTTTTCCTTGTCCCCCGACACGACACTGCTATCATATATTAGTAATATATAAAATTTCAATGAAGAGACATAGAAATGAAATCCTCCTCCTATGTAGAGGAGATATGAAAACGTGAGGTTCAATGTTATAAATCCTACTAAGCGCTTGTTTGACGTGCATTTAAATACGTCACATTAATTTTGCGCGTTAACGTAGGCCGCTTTCAACTAATGTGACGTGTCCAGATTCAAGTCTTGTAAGTGTCTGACACTACTTATAACGCCAAACATTTGACTTTATATCATCTCTAATGAAACCCCCCACTAATGTGGCAGTGCCATGTCCACACCACATCAACTGGAGTATTAATGTGACACTGCTACATTATTATTTCTTAGTAGAATATGATGATACAATAGTGCTACGTTAATATATAAATTAATGTGGTATGAGCTTGTTTCATTATCATTATTTTTCTAATTTATAATTTTATCTACTACTGATTTGACAACTAGTTAATTTCAACAATATATTTTAAATTTTTTACATTTTCAATACACATTCTACTTCTCTCCTTATTATAATTTCGCCACATTTAAACAAATAATGAGAATCAAACAAGCTCATAGTAATACCACATTAATGGTGAACTTATATCTTCTCTGGACTTGGAAGATCGGAAGATCAGCTCTCCCATTTATTATCGATCTTTGATAGAAAATCTGAGAGCTTATTAAGGGAGCAAGGGTAGCTTGAGTGATTAAGGACTCAACCCTTATCAGGATATTCTGGGTTCGAATCCCACCATCTCCTCTCCTATATCCCCTTGTAAAAAAAAAAAAGGTTATTAGATCACGCTTGTTGATTTGTTTGTCAGTCTTTTAATGAATTAGTGTGGCCTTATCACTCCCTCGTCCCTCCCATCCCCTCTCCTCTCCCATCCAAGACCCCGGGGTGAAGTAAAGCTCACCGATAACGACCACCGCACTCTCTCTCTCTCTCTCTCTCTCTCTCTCTCTCTCTCTCTCTCTCTCTCTCAACATGGCGGTTGATTCCACCGACTCCCTACCCGATCTAATTTCAGCCATGCTTATTCTCAATTCCGTTTAATTGCGTTTCGGCACAAAAAAATCCATTAATTAATGGCTCCACAATTAGTCGTAGAATGCGGTAGAATCAATTTAATCCCGCTCACTCTCACCTTTCTCAGTTCTTGTCAATCTCACTCGCACCAACGCCCGAGAGTTCTCAATTTGAAACGACCTGATTGCCGTGGTTTGAGATTCAGGTTAATATGTGATAGTATTGGCTCTCAAGGCGCTCTTAGCATTCCGCGGGATACTTTGGTCAATTTGAGAAAACAACGGTTGATCACCGCCGTGGCCAGAGCCGAGAGATCGGAAGAGCGTCGTGTGGGAAAGAGTGTCCAAAAATCCGATGAGGTAGTAACTAATACTTGTAAATACTAATTGTTTTGCGTATATTTCCTTACCTTAGTAATTTTATTATACATTACGGTATTGGGCTTTATTTGCTTATTACTGTTGTTTTTAAAGTTTCAGTACCCTTGAACGAAAAAGATTTTACTAAAGTGCATTCAAGTTCAAGAGGCTCCATTATTGTCAGATTATTAAATAGATTAAAAAGAGAATTTTTCATAGATAAAAGTGTCAATTCACATGTTAAAACTGTTGTTAAATAACCGCAAAGTTAACATTTAGCCAAAAATGATTCCTTTAAGAATGGCACTAGCATATCCAATGTAGCATTAATTTTGGCATGTAACTAATAAAAATCCCTAACTCCTCCATTCAACATTTTCAATGTGGGTGCTCTATTAACTGGAGTTACTTTAGTGGAACAAGGAGTAATATTGCTCTACATGGACAATGGCCATGAGAAAATGAAAAGACGTGTCATTTGTCACCACTAATGATGCTTAAGATCAGACATCAATATTTTTCACAAGCACGTTAACCTGTAACTGTCTATTTACATTTTTTTTTTTGCATTTATTATTTTAATTTTTGCAGAATAAATTGTCATTGTAAACTATAAACATATAGCTTCTTGCATATGGACCACATCATAACTATGAAAACAATACCTAAGAGGAGTCCACTGTATTTTAATTATGATACTTAAGAAGTATGATACCCTTTATATAATTTAGATGATTTACAGCTAGATCACTGAGATGGATATGTTGTAGGAAGTCAACGAAGGTACTCAAATATCCGGGGAGGAGAATACAGATTTAGAACATCAAAAGAAGGGGAGTCAGTTGAAGAAAAGGGTTATCTTTGGGCTTGGTATAGGAGTTTCTGTTGGAGGAGTAGTGTTGGCTGGAGGATGGGTTTTCACAATGGCTCTTGCAGCGGCAGTATTTGTTGGTGCAAGGGAATTCTTTGAGCTGGTAAGAAGCCGTGGAATTGCTGCTGGGATGACTCCTCCTCCTCAATACGTATCTCGAGTTTGCTCTGTTATCTGTGCTCTAATGCCTATACTCACACTGTAAGAATTGTTGATGAACTTCTGGTTCTTCTAGGAAATTCATATAGTATCTTGAGCTTTGAACTTGCTGCCCGTGGCCTGAAGTTACCTTCTTTGCATTGTAAAAATGCTATTGACAGTCTATGAAGCGTAGATACAACTAAATGAATTGTAAGAGTATTTGACAAACTTCTGGTTTTTCTAGGCACTTCATATAGTATCTTGCGCTTTGAACATGCTGCCTGCGGACTGAAGTTACCTTCTTTATACTGTAAAACTGTTATTGGCAATCCATGAACCATAGATACAACTATGCTGAAACACCAGTTTCTAAAAATGCAGGACATGATCAAATAGGACTTCTCAGGTGTCCTTCATGATTTTTTTAATTAATGCGGATGGTGCATGATAAAAATAGGAAATTATATGTCATTAAAGAAAAAGCTGCTAAAAATTCTTTCTTAATTAAAAACTTAGATGTGGAATATTTTTATGTAAAAATCTATAGCATTTTAACAGTTCTTGAATAGTGTGCCTAAGCATTTCCTTAATGTTTTTCGTTTTTGAATTTCCACTTGTCAAAAATGAGTGATACAGGTACTTAAGAACATTTTTGCCATGCGTCTTGCTTAACATGTCCACTTGGTTCATTCCATTTGGAGAAATAATTGGGGAAGATATCATGGAGATACTGTGGAGAGAATTAATATTATTTGTTCTTCATGAAAAGCTTTAATTTGTTAATTATTATGTATTCTTCCTTAATCTGATTGAGTGTCTCTTAGCATACATATATACTGGCTTTCATTGTATTAGCTTAGCATGAAATAAAATTTCTCTCTCTCTTAACTTCTTTCCCCTTCTTTCTGTCTATTCCTCCCCCAAATCAATCTCCCTTCTTCCCTCTTCTCCTCTCTTCCCCTAGTTCCCTTCTATTTCTATATTTCGGCATCACATCCGGCATTGCCATTATTTGTTTATACTATCTGGATTGTTTGAAGAGTTCCCAATGGAATATTTGACTTTCTTTGTTCATTGTTTTCCTTTTCTTTCTACAGGACTGATAATCGTTAGTCTTATGTGACAAATTGTAATTGATATCAAAGGACAGATTATGTTGGAGTTATAATGTCCTCTAATCGGTATCTGTAGCATTGAGAATATGAAATACAAAGAAAAGAAGAGTGATACAGCTCATGTTTTTCTTTAACTTTTATTGTATGCATCCCAAGAGTTTCTGCGGCTGATTACTATTTATGGTCATTATGTTAGATACTTCGGGAATATTGATGTATCTGTGACATCTGCGGCTTTCGTTGTTGCCATAGCCCTGCTCCTGCAGAGGGGAAACCCGCGTTTCGCTCAACTCAGTAGTGCCATGTTTGGCCTATTTTACTGTGGCTACCTTCCTTGTTTCTGGGTTAAGCTAAGATGTGGTTTGGCAGCTCCTGCACTAAATACCTGTAAGTATCCTGTTCTTTCATTGGAAAACGGGTTACTTATTCCAGTGTGCACAAACTTAATCATATCTTTGATCTTATGGAATAGCTCTCACTCAAACTCAACCTTCTGAGTCTAGATGTAGAGACCCCATTTTCTTATTCCTTCATTTTCTAATTGATAAATGACCTTGCCCGTGTCATTTTTTGGTGAGGTGTCCTTGCACATCAAGGATGCATTATTTCTATATGTTCGATTTATCTGGTTCTTTTTATAGCTTATCCTTTTTTTTATCTTTGTAAATTAACAGTTCTCTAAACATATCTGTGAATGATAATTATCTTTTCATGAGGGGAAAAAAAGAAAGAAAAAGTCAAATGACCGAAGTTGATATTGGACCACATTTTACTACTACAGTTAAATGGATGTGTTGGATGTTCTTGCCAGACAATGGATTTTGCTTTTCTCTTAGAAAAAGTGCCTGAGGTCATGGAAATGAATTGGAATTAGCTTCCCCTTCCCATTAGTTATTTACATCTTAAAATAGAAACGAATTAAGTGGAAATAAGTGCGGAGAAGTCTGCAGTATTTGCAGGTCTCATAAAATATGTGGATGGAAATGGTTTCAGTAATTCCTAATTTGAGTAGGAATAGGAAATTAACACCTTTTATTGGTTGTGTAAATAATAATTTGACTGACTTGTGGCGAAGTATTTCTGAAATTAAAATATCTATCCAGAGCAGTCGAGGACAACAGCAAAAAAATGGAAAAGAGAAAAGGTAAAAAAAAAAAAAAAAAGGAAAGAAAGAAATTTGTAGTTACAAAAGAGGATTGAAATTACACACCTGGGTAAACTAGCACATGAATGGTGATATGAAATTTTACTAAAAAGCTGGCTCAAATCAACTTTCGGTTGATAAAAGAACGGTCTCCATTCTGTGCAGTATGGGATAAATAATAGGGCAACGCATGAAGTAACAAAGATGTTATTATTATAGACCAACTTATTTAGTATTTCAAATAAATCCGTAAATTCAAAACTGTTTAGGTCTTGGGGCTAACTTTGTCTAAGAAGAATACAGAGTGTATTTGTATCTAATGCTGCTCTTTTCCAGTTGGATCCTGTATGGAGAAAACTTTTGCAGGATGTGTGTTAACGTGCATGAAGTGAAAAGCTTATGGTTTGTCATATTGCTGGTTGTGTACAGTAATTCTTGATAAGGGTGACCTCTAGACTAATAGATCATGCATCTGCAGAGCGCTGCTTTCAAATTAAACCTATTAATTAATAAGTTGTCAACGGATGACTCTTCGGAGAGATGTAGATAATATCTCATTGAAAGAGTTAGGAATGAAGAAAGGAAGTGCTGAAATAAAAGCTAAAGAAAAGTCTAGACTTATATATGGTACCCTTTCCAATATTAATCGCTATTCATGAAGTGTATTTTTGGTTTGGTATTTGTTATAACTGAACCAGTCGCTAGTAGATAGTGCATGATTCTACTAAAATTTACGAAAAAGTTACCTTTTTGTCTGGAAAGCAGTAGCCAAAAGCATGGATATATAGAAGTTCCTGATCATGTGACATGCAATCTAGAGACAAATGAAATACTTTTGACTTAAAACATGACTAGTGAAATTGCTAGTACTGTGTGTCCGGTCAACAATTCTCTAATGATGTCCTTGGCCCATTTGTTGATAAATTTTGATGGAGTTTGTCTTTGGCAGGTGTGGTAGCGTCTTGGCCTATTCTTCTTGGTGGCCAAACTCAGTGGACAGTGGGTCTTGTGGCAACGTTAATTTCAATTAGCAGTATTATTGCAGCAGATACATGTGCGTTCATTTGGGGAAGGGTAATTTCCATTAATATTTTTTCTCATGTGCTATTAGTTTTGCCTCATTCTTCAATTGAAAAGAGAATGAAGTTATATCGGATCGGCCAGAAATGTGTGAAAAAAGCCACATATAGGGGGAAAAAACTTATGGATATTGTTCTTTCCTCTCAAGGTACAAGGGAAAATCCTAGTTTTGTGGTAATATGTAACTGCATTTTCAATCTAACTTATGTAACGTCTCATATAGAATGCTTTTCTCATCTTGGCTTGCTGATCATGTGCATTGTCGGAACCCAATCAAATTTGGTTCAAAATTTGTCCTCCTTTTCCTCAATCCTCAGTGTCACCTGGTTCAAAAGTTTCAATAGGAAGTTTCTAGCATCTATTTGAATTACTTCTTGTACTCTGTTATGGCTATAAACTCGCCACTTTCTTTTTTCATGTTTTAATCTAATGTCTTAACTCTTAATCGTATAGTAGATCTGGATGATTATTTTGTGGCTACATGAGCCCTAATAGGAATTCCTATGCAGGCTTTTGGTCGGACACCTCTAACTAGCATTAGTCCAAAAAAGACATGGGAGGGAGCTATGGCAGGACTAGGTGGTTGTATAGCAACCTCTGTAATATTGGGGAAGACCCTAAGTTGGCCTATGTCTGTCTTAAGGTACAGAATTTTTTTCCCTCACGCGATAGCCTAGCATCCGCTATGGGGTTTCTTTTCTTCCTTCATTCCGAGTTCATGGTTCATTACAGAAGAAGGAATTTTCTATGTTTTTGTAGCTGTTATATTTCGAGAATTTTCTTCTTTGGAAGCTTCATTTTGCATCAATTTATTCATTTGTGTTTGATGTTTGGCAGTGCAATAGCATTTGGGATCCTGAACTACTTCGGTTCTCTTTTCGGCGACTTAACAGAATCCATGATCAAGCGTGATGCAGGGGTCAAAGATTCAGGATCTCTCATACCTGGACATGGTAATGTCTATGTATGT